>JAUEJL010077146.1:0-15764 GCA_032274825.1 Drosophyllum lusitanicum
CTCGTCCACCGTCGTTCGCCGTCAACCGTCGTCGTCTTTCCTCTTCAATGGTGGCAACATGTATGGTGGTTGGCTGTTGATGGAGTTTAGTGGTGGTGGAAATCCCACCTAATAAATATGAACCAAACACAAGATGAGATTTTAAATTACATAAATGCAAATCCCACCAAATACCAATCTCATTTAAAATCCCAATCTTTTCAAAAACAATACTTGAACCAAACACGTTAGTGTTTTGTTTAGATTAGAAGATAACTTAAAGAGTATATTAACGCTTGTTATCAAACTGATCTCCGTCTCCGTCATATCCCGATCCCATCCCGTCATATTCATAGAAGCACAGATCACCTCCGGTAATCGTCAATCAACGAGGACGATAAACGTTTTCCAGCTTTGTATGGTAGAGAATGAAGCTAACTACTTAATGTAAGAAGGTTGAAGGCTTTTGTTCTCTCTTTTTACGTTATCTTAACGTATGCTTCCATTTCTAGGGTTTCATGATTCATCCCAAATAAGAGAAATTTGAGATACTAGATTGGATTACAGACAATAATTATCTGATTCTGCTTTCTTTGTTAGATTTATTAACTATTTTCTTCCCGATACTTGTTCGTTTATAGTAAAATTGAAAATTTTGGAATTGTTGCTTTTGGGGTTAGGGTTTTAGAATTCAGTGATAACTGTATTTCTTTGTATATAAACAAATCTATGGCAGCTGGAGGACATGAGGGATACTACAATGAATTTAGGGAGAATGAGGCTGAGTTTGATGTATCTAAGAGAGAAATTTCTTACACTAAAGGAGAGTATGAACGCTTAAGTAATGGCAATAATAAAGATTATGAGAGGGGTAGAAACAGGACTCTGGGTGGCAGAGACAGGGGTAAGGTTAGGCGGGAAGATGTCAAAGAAAGAGAGCTGGTAAACAACAGGGGTTACCACTCTACTTCAAGCAGGAGTGATTCGGGAGGTAGCTATGCTGATGGAGGTTTGGAGCATCATGAGTATCGTCGTAGAGTCAGGGATAGGGAACCCGGAGAGTTGTCTAGTGAGAGTGGGTCTGATGAGGCCATTGAATTGGAAGTACATTGTAAAGATGATAACGGTTCTAAGATAGAGGCATTGTCTCATTCTCATTCTCATTCCCCAACTAAGAAGAGGAAGTTCTCACCTATTGTTTGGGACGGAGATGACAAGGAAGTGGGTAATACATCTGAAAGTAGGTTTTCCACAGTAG
Organism: Drosophyllum lusitanicum; assembly: GCA_032274825.1. Classification (NCBI taxonomy): domain Eukaryota; kingdom Viridiplantae; phylum Streptophyta; class Magnoliopsida; order Caryophyllales; family Drosophyllaceae; genus Drosophyllum; species Drosophyllum lusitanicum. Next base: position 1,238 of record JAUEJL010077146.1, read on the forward strand.
TTACTGATCTTCTTCTGCCATCGGTGACCAAGCCTTATAGTCAATTGTGTAACTCTTTTCCTCCAGCTGTTGTACAAGTTTCATCTTTAGAAAACAAGCTTCAGACTGCAGAACATTCTCCAGGTTATACCCCTGTGGATATTGGGTCACATGATCTGTTTGGCTCTGAACCCAATGTTGGATTACCTTCTTTATCTGCCCAGGAAGAGCATCTTCTGTATGTTAAGACTACAGGGAAACCAGAAGATGATGATTATGATTTTGCACACAATATAAGATCATCTCGATGGGCAAATGATGCCGATTCTCCGGTTGATGAAGGTGAAATTTCTGATGCATTTGGCAATAAGGGGATTCAAAGGAGGCAAAAAGTGCCTCCTGGTTTGGTTCCTCGTGGATCGGGAAAGCAAGTGTTGAGTCCAGAGAGCAGAGAGCTTAATAGGGAAGGTTCTAAAGGAACTAGAGTCCCCGAGACCTATGAAAATGGCTATCATGTTAAGTTTCTAAGTAGTGATGACTATCTTGAGAAAAATTTGGCAAGGAAGGACTACATGGAAATAGATGAGGATCGCGCTAATGATGGTCCTAGTGTAAGCCAATCATATACTGATTCTGAAAGTGACGATGGCTCTCATGGTACACCACAACATGCTCTTCCTTCCCAAAGAAGTGTAAATATGTTAAAAAGTTGTAGAAATGTTGATGAGTTTGAGAGATTGAACAAGATAGATGAAGGCACTTATGGGGTTGTCTACAGGGCCAAAGATAAAAAAACAGGAGAAGTTGTTGCTTTGAAAAAGGTTAAGATGGAGAAAGAAAGAGACGGCTTTCCTTTGACTTCGTTGAGGGAAATAAATATTCTTTTATCATTTTATCACCCTTCAGTGGTTGATGTGAAGGAAGTGGTGATTGGTAGTAATCTTGACAGCATTTTCATGGTTATGGAATACATGGAACATGATCTCAAGGCACTGATGGAGACAATGAAACAACCTTTTAGTCAGAGTGAGGTTAAATGCCTTATGCTCCAGCTTTTGGAGGGAACAAAGTATCTCCATGACAATTGGGTTCTTCACAGAGATTTAAAGACATCAAATTTACTCTTAAATAATCGTGGTGAGTTAAAGATTTGTGACTTTGGATTGTCTCGTCAGTATGGGAGCCCTTTAAAACCCTACACTCATTTGGTGGTGACTCTTTGGTACAGGTCAGCATCAGTACTTGGTGAACTAAACTTTTTGCCTGCTATCCTGTTTAATCATTGACCTTTCTTATTGTATTTTGTTTATATGGTTCACTTTACTATTGCATATCCGAAATATTATATTTAAATGCAAGTTCTCCATTGATGCTGTTCTGGATTTACAATACCTTTGATGATATTTGGTTTTGAAATATGTCTACTTCTGCTTTGTGATATCTCCTATGATGATGGTCTGATATCTGCTTGTCTGATTCATACAGTAGTCACCTTCTGATGGTCGGCTCTATAGAAACCTCTTAGTTTTGTATTTTGCTATGCTAATCTTGTTTGGTGGTTTATTCAGGGCACCAGAACTTCTGTTGGGAGCGAAACAGTATTCTACTGCAATCGACATGTGGTCATTGGGTTGTATCATGGCTGAATTGCTATCAAAGCAACCTTTGTTCAATGGGAAAACAGAGTTCGATCAGCTTGACAAGGTAAGTGTACCATACATAATTTGTGATACGTATTTACTAAATTAGCCACACTGTAAGTATGCAACATTTTTTTAATTCATCTTTCAAATTAATCACCAATTTGCCCTAATTTTAGTTTTTGTATGTTTGGAGTTTGGTCTATAGGAGCTTTTTTGACCAATGAAGTTAAATTTAAGGGTATATGGCTAGGAGTCAGCTAGTTGGTAGTGAGTGAATTAGGGACCAAGTGGGCTCTTGGCCCAATGGTGTTAGGTAGATCTCTGCAAATTTTTAGGCTGCAAGCTCAAGTCTTTTTTAAGATTTTAATGTGCCGGTGGTTGGCTTTTTAAAAGGAAAGATAGTTTGTGTCTAAGGTGCATTGTAATGCTCCGTCTTCTTGTTCACTTGTTATTCCTTGATGGTATTGGATTGCGTGTATCGATGCAGATTTTCAAAACGCTAGGCACACCAAATGAGATTATTTGGCCTGGGTTCTCTAAACTTCCTGGAGTGAAGCTGAGCTTTGTCAAGCACCAGTAAGTATTCCACTTCTTATATTGAAAGGTGTTCTTATGTTGAATATGAGGTTCACATCGTCTTGTTTGCCACTGTTTTCCCAGGCTTCCAGCTTTGGGTGATTTTCTGGTCTGGCTTTCTGGCCTCCATTGGTGACAGATTCAGTTATGTCGCAAATACTTTTTGGTTTTATTGACAATCTCGTATTCTCCTCAGGTATAATTTATTACGTAGAAAATTCCCTGCAACATCTTTCACTGGATCACCTGTTTTATCTGATGCTGGATTTGATTTGCTGAACAAACTTCTTACTTACAACCCTGAAAAGGTATCTTGTTGGAACTAAATGACAGTTTATGGTGAAAAAGTTTCACTGCTCTTTGTTTAGTAGTATCCAATTATCCATTGTAAAGGAATTGTGGAATATGTGCAGCGGATAACAGCTGAAGCAGCACTCAACCATGAGTGGTTTCATGAAGTCCCTCTTCCCAAGTCAAAAGATTTTATGCCCACTTTTCCTGCTCATCATGCACAGGACAGGTATCATAACTATGCATTTTATAACATGTGGTATATATTTTACCTTTGTTGTATTTAAAGATAACTACCCAATTATTTCAGGCGTACACGCAGGGTAATGAAGAGTCCTGATCCCTTAGAGGAGCTGCGCCGGAAGGAACTGCAACAAACTAATTCAGGGACAGGTGGTTTGTTCGGATAAGATAAAGGATGATCTGAAGTCATGACCTCTCTTCTAGCTTTGTGCAATATTCTAAAAATTGACATTTTTCAAGGTGAAAGCCCATGTAGCTAAAAAGCAATCAGCAATACCGTGATATGTTTACTCATGCTGGTTTTAGCAGCCTCATTTCATGATCTGGGACGTGGCAACTTAACTTCTTTGTGCAAGGTGTGGCACGATGTCATTGCTTTACGGGGATTTTTTTAAGTAATCGTCTATGTAACAAACTAACAACTCTTTAATTTGTGTACTGTAAGAAATTTAGATTTTAGAATGAGAAGGGTTCTTTTTGCTACTTGCTTTCATCCTTCTTAATCTTCGTATTGTGTTTGCAAGAGGTGGTTGATTTAGCATGGAGGGCGCATCCTTAGCTTTCCATTGATGGAGCATTTTAACAGAAAATTATGCATATTGAAGGTAAAGCATCAAATTTAACATACTGCTAATGCTGTTAACAATCATTATTCTTTTTTCTTCTGGCTAATCTATCTGATTAAAGCTACATACTAGAACTTTGTATCATAGATATATATATTACTTTTGCTTTGATGGTTCCTCTTTTCCATGTATGAATGTTGGTATGTGAGAAATGAGTTGTGAGTTTGTTATTTTTCCATTAAACATCATCTTTCATGGGTTCTTGTGGTGATGGAAATAGAAGGATGTGATTCTATAAATATAACCCAATGGTTCTTGTGGTAAGAGATGTTAGCATATCAAATACTTGTGGGTTTTTTTGGTTCCTCAAGTCATTGTTGCATGTAATTTTCCTGTTCTAAGTGCATTGCATTATCAAAGATATGCTCTATCTGTTTCTACATTTTTTGGTCAAGTATGCAAAGTTTCAGTTTCCTGAATTACATCTATCTGCAAATGTCAGTGCAGTATCAAATTAAGCAAGTTGAGGAGGTTACCTGTGCATCCAGAATCTTGTAAAATTTCCATTTAGTTTCCGTTATTCAGGTACTTTTTGTCCATCCATTCTCATCAATGCACTAGTTTATGCTTAAAGTGTGCACGATCTGCTAAATTGAAGTTTTAGGAATCAAATGACTTCTACGTGCATCTAAATAATTGGTCGCTATTAATCTATTATTGGTGAAATTTTTGGAGGACTACTCTTTTATAATAAAAACCTGTAGTTACTTCAAACCTTCTAGGATTTCTTCTGAAACATTGGTTCATATTATCTGTAAAAAAGGTACGAAGGTGCTGTTTTGTATATAAACATGTCCATTGCTCAATTGTTTGAGATTGTCCATATTTGCATCTGAAACTTTGGTTTTGTCTAATCGTGAAAAAGATTATATGGTGCATAAATTTATTAATTCGAATATTTTTGCTGTTATTTCTTCTATCAGAGACGCTTTAAACTCAAGACTAGGATTAGCATATTACATATCCATGATATGTTCAAGATCGACTAAATATTATAGCAAATTAACAATTGACATGTAATTACCTTTTGTTTATCTAGCAACGTGCTAGATGTGAGTTGATAAAACTGTTCTGTTCAAAAGAATAAAAAAAAGCAATTTACTAGCAATTATAAAACTGGCAGTTTTCTTATGGATATGCGATTGTGGGCTATATTTTCTGAACTGATTTTGGCTTCCTTTGTTCCTAAGTTCTGGAAAGTTGCACTTTGTTTACTTGAATAGTTGTTAAACAATTCTCATTGATATTAATTTCAATGCCTATTGTTGGCAATCGGAAGGGCTAAATATATAGTTAAAAGTTTTCAGAAGGTTTATGAGTTGGTAGTCAAAGTATTTATACTTCACCTACAGCATTTTCTTGTGCAAACTGCTGAATTTGGGGTATCTATTGGCATTCTAATAAGTGTTGTAACAGTCTCATGTTTGATCAAGTTGACCGGACATTCTCTCCTCAGACAACAATAGGGCAACACCTGTAGCCAAGTGATGATACGATTATGGGTAGTATGATATGATTATGGGTCTAGTAGGATCTGAATGGAAAACAAACGTACGCATGTATATAATCATGTTCAAGTATTGATTTGTGTTAGACTTATGGTACGTCAGGTTAAGGAGATGAAACAATGTACAAATATGGCTATATGGAGAATTTGTGGTCCATAATAACTAGTATTGACTAAATTTTAAGCTGTGTTCGAGTTATAGATAAAAGGAAACGAAAGGAAAATGAGAGAAAGAAAGGGAGGGTAAAGAAAGTGAAGAAACATTAATTAATCTATTTGTGTTCTCTAGTTGGAAAAGAGATGAAGGCAACACAAGGAAAGAGTGGTGTTCTTGTGTTCTAGTGAAAGGGAAGGAATCTCGATAATGCTACAATTATATGTATCCTTTAATTTCCTTCTTTTTTCCCCCAAATATCAGAGGAAAGGTTTGAAATGAAAACACACTAAATTTCTCTTCCATAAGAAAAGTATGGGATGAGAATGATTGATTTATGTTCTTGAGTTAGAAAGAATGGAACGGAAAAGGAGGATATTCTTCTTTCCTTCACATTTTTCTTATTTTTGATAGGGGAGATTTTGGGTATAATATTGCTTTCATTTCCTTCCTCCCCCTTTCTAAAAAAAGCAGAACTAAAATCCCTTTTCCTTCCAAAAATCAACTCAAGAATGCTGCATTAGAGTTGGATCGTATTCTAAAATACATGGTAGGTTGTTAACTTGGCAGAAACCTAGGCCTGTAAACCTGTATTGGGCTACAATAAGGTTAGGAATTTATGTCCTGAAAGCTCTGTTGTTTAAGTTTTCATCCGGAATTGGTATATGTATGTGAAGTCATTGAAGGTTTATTAGGCTATGAATGTGTTCTGTTTTGAAGCTTGGGAAGTGATGTTTACAAGCTATAGGTACTAGATAGAAAACCATGAAATATATCATCATAAAGTTGCTATGTTGGTTTACATAGGCGTAAAAAACATTTTAAAATTCCAAACAAATAATTTTATGGAGTTCATGCATATAAACATCTGACTCTTTATCCCAAACATTAATGCATATTTAAGTTTTAAAACTAACACGTGAAACTGACCTTGGTGATAGACCGGTAGCAAAGCTTCTCTCACGAACATGGCTCCTAGCACAAACCTTAATGATTTGTGTCTATTTTAATTTCTCAGCAAACAACCAAATACAACACTTAGAGTTCATGACAACACACGTGTGCTCTGTCTTCCTGCAATAAGCTGAGGTCAAGTGGTATCACAACCAAGCATTTCATGGCCCTCTTTTCTTCTTTGCATCCTTGTTTGTTTGTGTTTCTCAGACTATAAATCTGAAAATGCAGTTTTAGCATGTTTTCATCCCGTGGTGCTTACTTATTAGTTGCTTGGCTTCTTATGTGCTGTTTTTAAGGCAATTATTCCCCTTGTGCGTGGCTGTTTCATTTCACAATTAATTGCTTTTGGTGATGCTTGAAACTTCTGGTAAGATATTGCTGCGGTAACCCTCGTTTTGTTTAGTTTATTATCACATTTTAGTGGACATATTTTGGGAGTGCTTTTGGCCTGTTCATCTTATAAAGTATCATTTTTTTTCATACAGGGGGAGCAAGAGACTATCTTAATTTTAATACTCATGATTAGTTTGTTTTATTATTTATTTTGGTGCTCGACTTGTTATTATGCTTCATGAATCATATGAGAACATGGACATCCATGTTTAGACTGGAGCAAATTTGGTGTGGCTGAATTATCCTGTGGGGTATCTCCCTCCTCATTTTCATGAATAAAAAGAGAACTTGATTTTTTTTCATGCTCATTTAGAAGTCAGAAGGTATAGTGGGAGGTTCCTTCTTTGTGTCTGCATTCTGCAGATTTCAGCTTCCTGTGATTCTACATTTCATAGCTAGCACATTGATACCAACAGTTAGAGGGTCTGTACTAGGAAACTTTTATCCGGTGTGAGGGAGAAGTTAAAGAGAGCATCATAGTGTGGTGCCATGGAGGACTCGGTGTGATTGATCGATCAGCCTGATGCTCCAAGGTGATGATCGGTAATGACATTTTTGCTTTATTTTTTTCTTTTTTCTTTTAGTTCGGTGTATATTAAAAGATTTGATGGATAAGTGTGATCGAATAAGGGTTAAGTATGATGAAGAAAAAACTTACATGATACAGTATTAGATTATGCCCCCTTAATCCTTAGAAAAGAAATCGGGTTGGGACATTCTAAAAGAGTTGTATGAACAAAGTTGTTGGACAAAAATATTTTTGAAAAAATGTTGTAGATGAGGTGGTGGTGTAAGGCTATTATTAGGTTATAAATCCAAAAATCAAGTATGGATTACTCACCCTCCAAATGGTTAACTACACCCCTTTGGCACTAAGCTGATCTAGCTTTTGTTCGAATTCTTCGCCTTTAATTTATATAACCATTACCAGAAGAGTTGCTTTTCATAACATTCGTTAGTATATATAATGATTATGATGTTAGTGGCTTAAAATATCTAAATTCTATAATAAGATAAATTAAATCATAAAAATAATATTTTTAAACTTCATTTCTCTGTTCTCAAACATTAGTAGTTTCACATGTTAAAAACTTTTTAATTGGATGTCCTATAATTGTAGAAATAAAAAATACAAAATCCACTATTAAATTAAAAATTAAAAGATATACAAGACAATTTTGTAAAGTTTATAATGTTGTATATGTTCATTTCCTTACCAACATTGTACACACAATCAATGTATAATTTCAAATGATATCAAAATAAAACTATATAATCTTAATATGTTAGTAATAGAACTACATATTATAAAAATATAAATGGTTCGGTGTCGGGTAATGAGACCGGGTAATTAGGTGATTATTGAATACAACCATAACCGTCTCAAACCCACGAGTTTTTACAATATATCTCACACCCGGTCCCATAATCATTTACCCGTCTCAAAAGTTTCGGGTTCAGGATTTTGCTATTGGGATCGGTTTTTTGTTTTGTTTTTTGCCATCCCTATCAGTTGTTCAGGTTAATATGGTTTTAGGGTGAAACAGATAAGATAAATTGATAGATTAGATAATTAGATCATTTTATGTATATATAATTTAATTCTGTCTGCAAATAATGAACAAGAAGTAGAAAATGGAAAATGGAGTTGGGATTGATTGAAGACCAACTATAAATGACAGATTTAGAGCTTTGTAAAATTCCATTTAGATTTTCTTCTGTTGTTGTGGTAATTTTCGTAGAATGGATCGTTTGGATGGGAAATTAAAAGAAAACACACATAATCACATTTTGAAATTAAAAGAAAAAGTGGGATGTGTTTGACCAACCAACGAGACACGAGCTGTTAGAAACCGACACTGTGGGGTGGGAGCTTCTCGAAACCTCCCACCACCACCCCTCCCTCCCCCCAACCACTACCGCCACCAAACCCACACACACTCAACGAAGGTGAGCTGAAAGAATAGTATAAAATAATTTGTTTAATTGTTAATCTTCTATCTTCTAATATAAATAAAAGACTAATTTGATAAAATTTATTAGACGATCTGAACTATTCATTTGAAAAAATATTTAATCTTGACCATTTATTCACTTAAAATCAAAAAATCAAATTTGACTTTTTAGAGTCAAAATTATTAAAAATAATTTCATATATGCTCTTATTAAATCATATAAAATCGTATTTGACACCATCTTAATTTACAAGTATCATATTTACCCTTTATAATATTTTAAAACATCATATTTAACCAAATTCTTAGTTTTATCATTTTATAATCATTTTAAATTCTTTTTTAATTATAATCAATAACGTTTAACTTTATCAAATAAAAGACTAATTTGATAAAATTTATTAGATGATCTGAACCATTCATCTAATAAAAGTTTAATCTTGACTATTTATTCATTCATTTAAAATTTATTTAATATGTTTATATTAATGTTTAATATTTATTATCGTTTAAATCAACTCGTGTATCACATGGCATTTAGTCTAGTTACTTATAAGTTATAACCTAATTACTTGAGTATTATTAAGCATAATTGAGGGTGGGTGTTAAGGTTAATTTTGAGACTAGGGATATCAATCCATTTCTTTTAAGGACGAATCACCTTTCATAAAAACAAGTTTCAACTTCAGTGTTAACATAAGATAAAAAATTAAATCCTTTAAAAAATATAAAGTTGACTGGTCAAAACATATATTTAAAAGTACTCACATTCCTTGATCTCCGACTTCATGTAGAAAATCATGTCTTTACTTATAGGTAGAGCAACCATTAAAAATATATGTTATTGATACTTTGATAGTCCTGCCCCAAAATTTGATACAACTTTACAGATAACTCCCATCTACTAAAGAATTGGACAGTTAACCTACCTGAACTTTGATAAAACTGTTTTATATCCATTACTATCACACCAACGCTGTTAGACCATAAAGCGCAAAGAACACCCACCACAAACCTTAAGAAACAGAATGGATTTACATTCTAGTATCCATCCAACTAGGTAAACCCTTCACAATCACAAGGGTTTTGATCCCATGGATTAAAACACACATTCTTTAAGCTATAGAAGTCAACAAACAACGTCACTATCGGTTATTATCAAAAGAAACGACGATGGTGATCATTAAAAAACAAAAATTCTTGAAAAAAAACAGGAACCACATAGATTAAGTTGCTAACTGAGTTTACAATTTCTGCTCACTTTCTAGCAGCCACTTGGGTTCTATTAATAACTAACAATAATAGCCAGTAACTACTAACTAAGGGCATGCTAACTAACAGCTAACTTGGATTTAAGCCGCGTATTTAACACGGAGTAATTGACAAACTATCAAAATCTTCATTTACAAAAGCATTAAGGCAAACTCTGTTATGTAAATACCGTTGTCCTGCCCAGCACAAAGAGAACCAGAGACAGCTCTATAAAGAAGATTGTGGTTATCAGACTGCGGTCCACAGTCCAACCATATAAAGTAATTCCTCCAGGATTATTCTGCAGATACATAACTGCACAAAGGATTAACATCATATATCAGAGGTCTGAATTTGGGAACTCAAAGTCAAATTTTGACCTAAAAAGTCAATTATATGACGTTATCCGTTTGAGCTTTTAGGGTAATCAAGACAGATTAACCGACGACGCACAAAACACAAATTTATTGATCTCCACGACCATCCCCTTTATTGTATGAACTATGAAGGAAAGAGCTTAACAAGCGCCCTTATCTCCGAGAAATATGTAATTACTATGTCAAGAAAACAATATAGAGTGAAAAGTGCTTGAAAAGAAACCAAGAATATAGGATAATCACAGATAGGGTGTTCTACTCATGAGTGTTATTTTTCTGTCTTTTTGACTTGGTTACATATGTGACAAATCTGACCCAAGCATGGGTCTACTCGGGAAAAAAGCTAAAAATGAAATTGGTCAAACGGATCGAAAGTCGTCTAAAGTGTTTCTCTAATACATAGAGCCTCCTAAATAGCGTTATTCAAATGAAAGTGTTATTGTAATAACACAGCTCTGTAAGAACATTAAAAGATAACATTGCTTTTTTTTGAAAACCGGATAAATCATGTTTCTAGTCAACTCAACTTGAACCAATATTCTCTTTTCAACCTGAACCCAATTGGACTCTTTACCCAAACCACCTCCAGATATTTATAAAGCTTATCAAACTCTAACTTGAAACGCAAAGTCATACCTACTTTTGCCAAGGTCTAATACTTTATTTTCACCAATCATAGATGTTATATGGTGTTTGTTTTTATAGTGTAGGGTTTAGGGTCATATCTTCATTTGGTTTTACAACTGATTTACTCTTTAAAGATGAACAAGTATATGACTAAAGATTTGCTTACTAAATGCTTGTCTCCTGTGATATGAAGACAAATAAGAAGCCAGTTGTGTGTTAGAAGGAAGTGGGATATAGTTCATTGACTCCAAATCACTTTCTGAAGACAATGCACTTATTGCTCTATAAGGAAGTCTCATATGTGACGTATCATCTGGACCACATGATGCTAAAGCATGCCATCTACTTGCTAGTGCTGCAACGCCTTGTGCTCGATGGGAAATCTTTGCAGCAGCATTTAAACACAGAATCAAACCCACAACCTGTGCAATAGAGGACACCTGCATGCATAATGAGATGTTAAACCTCACCAAAGGGTATTCGGATGTCCATTTTAACTGATTATGTTTTATTAATAATCAAGATCAGATAACCAACTACAACTAAATGGGTGGTAGTTTCACACTCACATAATCCGATGTTTGAATGTTTGGCAAATTTTAATTATTTATGAAGTCGTGATAAAATGACCAAAAATATCACATTTCTGTGAAAAAAAAGTAGACAGTTTGTGAAATGAAAGTAATTTTATTTTAGCCTTAGGTAATAAGTTTTGTTGCAGTGGGTATGAAGTTGATTATCGAAAACTTTATCACTTGACCTTTAAATAATTAGATCGAAAGCAGATCCTGTTAAGCCAAAGATTAAAGACTGATTATTGTGATTTGAAGCCACAATAACCAGGTAATCTGTCCCAATACACCAATCTAAACACCCCCTGCTTATAAAACGGTCTAGACTTACTGCGAAATCACCTCCATTGATGAAAGTTACTTTGTCACTGAACTCTGTGATTTGGAATAGCATTGCAAATTGGCTGGATGTGACAACAGTGAACACGAGGATGAGATAAATTCTGAACCTATGACTTATTTTTGAGAGATCATGGCGCAAACGAGCATGCTCCTCTATGAACACTAGAACATCAGTTTCTGTTTCTAAGAGTTTTCCGTAATCATCAAAGTGGATAATTTGCAAATTACAGACCAAATGGAACACGATACATGATGATAAATAGATAAAGCTTACATACGCCCATGACAAAGTCAAAGCAACAAGACTGCCGAAAGACTTCCACCATGATTCATGGCGCATATACATAACACGAATGAATTCCCTAGCAATCTTCAAGATTAGACATGGCAGAACCCACAATACAAGCAAACGTATAGATTCCTGTCATAAAGACAAAAAAAACTGATCCTTAAGTCTCTTTAGTTGGTGATTGACCTTAAAGAACATAACAAAAACCAATCCTTATCTCTTCTTATAAATCAAAAGAAACATAGAATTACCATATCTAAGGGGGTGTTTATCCTTATCTCTTCTTATAAATCAAAAGAAACATAGAATTACCATATCTAAGGGGGTGTTTGTTTTAGCTTATGAAGGCTTTTTTTCCGGGCTTATTTTTCATAAGCTTCGTTTTTTCTGGCTTATTTTCTTCTTTTAACTCGTAATAAGCTCAAGAGTCTGAAAATAAACCGGAAAAAACTAGCTTATAAAAAATAAGCTCGAAAAATAAGCCTTAAATAAGCTAAAACAAACACCCCCTAACAACTTATCATCAAATGCAGAGTAAACTGAACATATATAAATATACTGGAATTGGGTATTTACTTACAGAGATCTTCTGGATATAGTCGTTTGAAAATCTTTCAACATGGCCACTATACTGGTTAACAAACAGAAACTTACGAATCCCATATTTCCTCAAATAATGTGAAATACAAAGCAGAGCAACAGCTGCCAAAGAAGCGTGTGAAGCAACTATAACAAGCTCAAATCCTTTGATTTGATAGAGATCACAAGTCAAACAGTTGGTTGACAACGAAAGTGTAACCACGGGAATCGCAACCCCAATTACCAAAAACGTTACCCAAGAAATCCCAAATTTCAAAACAGAAGATTGGTCGAAACCCAACAAAATTAAATAAAATTTCAACCTCTGAAGGCTTTTATCAAGATGGGTTTCTTCTTCTGGCTCTTCCTCTTCCTCTTCCTCTTCCTCTTCTGGAGTTTCTGGATTTAGGTTTTGGGTTTGATCTGTGTTGATTAGAAATAGATGGGTTTTGATTTGTGGGGTTTCTTCTTTCGATTCCTGCTGTGTTGGAGTTGTCGACATTTGATAGAAGAAATTGTTTTAGGAATGGTGGTTGCTGTTCTTATTTTGGAAGTTGATCTAAGATTAAAATGGAAATCATATAGAAAGAGTTTGAATCGTCATTACTGCTCTACTTTTTGAGGCAAATCTTGAGACTTGTGTTCTACTGTTCTTAATTACCCTATTTTAATTTCAAATAAATCATCACTATAATTATAATAAATTTTTTTAATTGTAATTCTAAGGAAAGTGACAGCATAATAATAATAATAATAATAATAATAATAATATTATTAAGGAAAGTGACAGCATAATAATATTATTATTATTATTACTATTATTATTGCTTGAAGGACCTTGAATAAGGGTAAAAATATATGAATTTAAAATTTTAAAAATGACAACCGTAATTCATATATGAAAAAGTGAAATATAAATAAAAGAACATTAAAAATTGATTTTTTACAAACATAGAAAATTTATTATAAACATGAGTTATGATTGTTATCATACTCATTATTATTATTATTATAGCAGAAAAATATGTAAACTTTACTTAACACTGTCCATGTTATCACTTCCCTTGATATCTTTTTTACACATGAATTAAATATTAATAACCAATATGTAAGGTTATATATCGAGAGATTCTAGACTTTCTAATAAATATTTCTACTTATTTGATTAAACTAAGTGTTAAGATCAAAAAAGAAGATTAGATCACACGTAGTAATTATTGTCATAACTGTTTCACATCAGCTTTTCTAACATATAACTATCTGATAACTAATTGCTCTAGCAATAATTATCATGACTATCATCATTAACCGTCATATTATCACACAATTTAATTTTAAATTTCAGTTTTCTTCAAATATAAATTACGACTAAGATTTAAAAAATAGAAATATAAAGTCTACATTAATAAAAGTTAAATAAACTACAATAAAATACAAAATTAGTTCTAAAAAACAAAAAACACAAATTTAAAAATTCTACAAAATAAAATACAAATTTAAAACTAATTTACCAGCTCGTCAGAAAAACATTTTTGTAGGATTTGTTTTCCTTCCACTCAATAGCTCACTGCTCGCCGGCTCTCCTCCGAGACCCCCTTCGCGCGAAACGATAAAAATTGGAAGTCGTCCCTGAGCCTAGCAAGTTGTTGAAGATTTGCTGAAAAACGGGTCATTGTTGGAGTTATTTTGAGACAAGTTTGTATATTTTTTTTAAACAAACAATGGGAAAAAAAGTTGCTCCATTTTTGCTAGATGCATGGAAATATATATGGCCGTTTTTTACTGTTGCCTCGATTTTTTTTACCATTGCTCGATAATAATAAACGGCTATATTTCAAAAAAATAAAAAAATCCTTTCTCCTTCCATTTAGCTCGTCATTGGGACGACGAGCACCAAGAACAACGAGCCATCACAATTCGTTTGTAGTAGAAGACGAGAAGATGATGTCCGCTTTGGTCCATGATGAGCTCGTCATGATGAACTATTTTGGACCACTACTTGTGGTCTTATGAAAGAAAAATAACGCATTATACATGTCAATTATTGAATTGATAGGAAGATGAAATAGGAAGATAAAGTAGAATAATGCAGGGGCGGACCTCTATAGGGGGTGTGGGGGCACGGGACACCACTCAATTTTACGTGCGTAGTGTAAATTTCGATTT
>JAUEJL010077157.1:0-15762 GCA_032274825.1 Drosophyllum lusitanicum
CCGCAAGGGTGGCTTCGAATTGGCGATTCGAAGGGTGCTTGCGGGCGCAAGGATTAGTCTTTGCGGCCGTAAGGATGGCTTCGACTTGATGGTTCGAAGTGGCTTCGAATTGATGGTTCGAAGTGGCTTCGAATTGATGGCTTCGGATTGTTGATCCGATCGACTTTAGTGGTCTGACTTATGCTTGCGGGCGTAAGCAACTGCCCTTATGGACGCAAGCATCGAGGTTTGCGGCCGCAAGGGGGTGTTTTACAGTAACAGTACACAGTTTGTTTAACTTCTGTGTGTAACATTTGGAAGGTCTATGTGGCCTTGTAAGTTGACTTGAGGTATCATTAGGAGATTCCTATTCGTGTTCTAGTAGTAATACCTCGTGTGTGTAAACATTTAACGTAAATAACAATGTTTTAGGTGAACCTGACGCATTAGACGAGCCGGAGCAGTATATCTGTTTAGGTGAACCGGCTTTCATGAGTCTCAATAGAGGGGGATATGTTTGCAAGTTGACTAACCTGATTAATTATATACTGTTGTAAGATATATGTTGTAGTTTCTGATTCAGAGATGCGTAGAGATGAAGGTTTGAACCTTACCATGCTATTTTGATATGATATGCCATATTTAATACTTGTTGACTATAAGATGTATGCATGCTATAGGATCTAGATTGGATCCGCCTTGTTGAAATTGTTGATGTGCATGCGAAATGATTGATTCTGATTGGATCAACCATGTGTGTGTGAATTGGCCGCGGACCGCAAGTTGCTAGTAGGTTAAGGTCAGCCGATGTGGCTGGATCCCAGGGGGCCTCGGGTCATAGTTTGGTGTATATGGATTGGGCTGTGTTTTTAAGATTCTACTATTTGTAAACCTTTGAGACAGTTTTGATACAACGTGTAGACTTTGTGAAATGAATTGTTATATGCTTACTGTTATCAAAAGATAGTTTAGTTATGCTATGTGGGTATTTATGTTGCTAAAGTCTGCAACTAACAAATATTGTGTTACTATTACAATTAATGAATTTAGTTTTGTATGTTGCAACTAGCAAACTTGCTCTAACTAGCATATGTTGTTATGGATGTGTTTAGTCACTACTTGATACCAATAACATATGCAATTTACAATTTGGTGCATTACTGCTTTTTAGTCAATGGTTGCAAACTATAGCACAATAGTAACATTTAACCAAAACCAATAATTTTAACAAAATAACAAATTGCAGACTAGTAATATTCAACCAAAACCAATAATTTTGCCAACATGGCATATAATAAACATTGAAACACATAAAATACATATGCCAAATGTACTATATGTGTCATCTACTACCAAATAACAACGATTATTCAAGTCTCAACTACACGTACCAAACGTTACTACTAAACAACTCGCATAATATTTCCTTGTTCATTAAGATCAAACTGCTACTTATAGAAATTATCATTATGCAGAGTTGCTCCATCTCACAATTTGTGGTATTCGCCATGCTAATCGAACTTCTTTGATCTTGTAGTGTGTTTTCCGTTCCTTCACATACCTAAAAAATTCAATTTTGTTATAAATTATATTAGGTCCCGTTTGTTTTGTAGAATTCGAAAAAATGAAATATAAATGAAATCAAATTCTGTGCAGTATTGTGTTTGGTAAACTTGTTTTTTAATAGAATCTCATTCTTTAAGATATTTATATTCTCTCAAGTAATGAAAAATCCATTCAATAGTTTTGAGCTGAATGGAATTTAAATCAATTTCATTTTTTTGAATTCTACGAAACAAACAACACCTTAGAGTTTACTTCTCCAAAATGTATTAAACTATACATCAATTATTATTATTATGTGTAACCACATTCTAAAAATGTTATTGTGTGAATTGAACTTTGAATTTCTTGCTATTGTGTGTATTTTGATGACACAAAGAAGCAAAAAAGTTATAAGTTTAGTTTATACAATAATACGTTTAATACAATACACCGAATAATACACTTTTAAAAGTTTGATACACACAATAACACTTTTGGAAGGTGGATACACACAAAAATAATTAGAATATAGTTTGACATATTTTGGAAGTAAACAAATTATATTAAACAAATAATAAAAAATAACATAGCTAAGTAGATAAAAATATTACATTTTTCTTCATAACCTTATCTACTCTTGATTCCTTTCTCCTCGATGGTGGACGACCTTTACTACATATTTGCAAGGTGGTAACAACTTTGTAGTTGAGTTTGAAACATGATTAACATCTTTGGGTATCAAATTTACGTTACTACAACCCCAAATAGAATCATCATTTAACTTTTCTTTTGCCATGTTTATACAACCTATCATATATTCATACTTTACGTGAGAATTAGCAATATGTGCAACATCATAAAAGTTGGAACACAAGTGGTTAGATTGTTTGGATTCATGCCTTTATCCCCACTCATTACATCTTCATAATAATTTATCACCAAGTAATGACCATGCTTCGCATTTTTTCTTTATCGAGACAAAATATACGGAGAATGAATTTCTTTAACATCCTTCTTAATCAATATTTTCACCAACTAGAAAAAATCCCTCGAAACTCAAACAAATGAGAACATTGTATATCATATCCAACCTCATCATAACTAAATGTATATACAACTCTTTTTTAAAATCTATATGTTTCCCTTCCATAATATCCGTGACATGAAACACGATTTAAAAAAAAAATACATTTTCTAAGGAAATTATCATAAGTAATGCAAGTCTCTCAAAGTTTTTAAATGTAGAGTTTTCGGGATTTTAGATCCCAAATTTGAAAGAGAATTCGGGATTTGAGATCTCGAATTTGCCACATGTCACGTAGGTAGACTTCCCAGCCTTTTCTTTGTCATTTTCAATGCATTTGGTGGTTGTACTTGGTCAAATTCGGGATTCCAAATCCCGAAAATTCTACTTTTGACAATTTTGAAAGACTTGCATTACTTTTAATAATTTTTATAGAAAATGCATTATTTTAAAATAAATTTCCATGAAACACGGACCATGCACCATCTACTTTGACCAATAAACAATTACAAAACAAAATACCTTGTAACTCGTGTTAAAACAACTTAAAATTGCATTGGTGTAGGCCTTTTGAAAATGTCTTTCAAAATGAAATCCTGTTATTAATTTATATGAAGAATTAAGAGACTCAAAATCAGCCTTAGTTCTTTTCTCAATCTTGCTTTTCAACATATTTTTCAACAAATTGTAGTAATGAGGTTTTAGCATTAACATACCCATTAAAAAAGAATTCATGCTTTCACTTCTTTGACTTATAGACATCCCTGCCAAAAAAATTACTTTTACATATACCGGCACCCGATCATTAAATAAGCAAACCCACTTAATTTTTCATAATATGCCAAAGACATAGAGAGTGATGACATTCGGGGAATACTTGTGCCATCGCTCCTTGCATTGATCGACATCAATACTTTATTATTGCTTTTGGTGGACGTTCATTCATGCATTCCAACCACGAGTTGAATAACCATACATATGTTTTTGTATCCTCTCGTGAAAGTAAACCACATCCAAATAAAATAGATTCCGCAAACGACCTTCATCATCCATGTCAATCATGTAGAAATTTTTTTTTTGAACTCCTTTTCATACGAACAAAACAATTACGAAGTGCCTCAGCATCTCCAATCCTAAGTTTTAGTTGTCTAACTTTTGCAACGTAATTTCTACAACCTGTCTCACTAAATGGCAAATTGTCATACCCTTTTGCTTCAACAACTAACGAATGAAAGCTTATGTTTAATGGAATTCCTACATAATCGTTCAGCTCAAGTAGCATATGAATCAATTTTCTTATGTAACCTTTGGTCGTTACAATTTGGGACTTAAAGGATGATTATGCTTTGAAAAAACACAATACATAGCGCATCTTCCATCACCATATGCAATTACACAAAATTTTGCTTTACTATTTGTTTTAGTTGACAATTGAGATGCTCTATTTGTCTTAGGAACTTATACACCTACTCTTGCACATCCAAGTGAGAAATATGTATTAGCACATTCTCCTTTTGTTCTTGTACTTGCTTTCCGAACTCCAAATCCGATTTGATAAGCATACTTTTTAAAGTAATAATAACGTTCATCTTCCGAATCAAACATCATACCAACTTTTGGGAATGTTTTGAGACATGATTGCTACAAAGTTTATATATATGTTTGAATGTGTATATTTGTGGTATGAGTTTTGAATTCTATCTGTTGCTATATAGTCGTTGCCCATTTATTGAAAACACAAAAAAAAGTAAAATGCTATAACGAGGAGCTCAGCTTTTTACCCATACGACGAGGCACCAAACTACAGGCGAACAACGAGCTGCAAGTAATAGCTTTAACGAGGCTTCGACATCCTTGTGGTTCCGATAACGAAGCACCTATTGCGGGTGCTCTTAGCCTCTTAGAAAATATATAAATTTAAAATTTCGTACGCTATGGGTGGCGATCTTTTAAGCCCGCCCAAATATTGAAGAGTAAAGTAGTAAAAGAGTCTTTGTTCTATCAGTTCATCACACGTGCTCATTTTACTCCACAATCGTTAACTAATATTTCTATATTATTATTGTATATCGATATCCAATCAAAAGTGGCTTCTTTCTTCATGTGGTTTCGATAAATTCTATACCTTTTTTGACGCAGACATTGTTGAAAATTATTAATTGATGATTTTTTTGATTGTTCTTGCCGTTTGGAAAATAAAGAATGATAAAGCTTATTTTGTTTATGAAGTCATATGATGCTAATTGGTAACCCAATTTGGACTTTGACCCAGGTGATGATTAGGTGGGAATTTAATTTAGTTAGTGATCGATAGGGTTAGAAATAGCCAAAAATTTATGGGAAATAGTGATAATTTCAAGAAAGATAAGAAACCAAGAAGAGATGGTGCAGCCTTCAATCCAGCGGTCATCTTCAAGGCCTCTTCTTGATTTCAGTGGTGCAGCAATTCAAGGGAACTTTGAAGAAAGAAATCCCACAATTCTGTTGCCTAATCAATCTGATGATATATCACATTTAGCACTCGATATTGGAGGTGATTTATACAGAATTATCTACTGTTTTTTATACTGCTTTTGCTTGTTTGGGTATAGTAACTCCAAGAAATGAAATTTAAGCATTTTTTTATAAGATTTTTATTACATATCCTGTAAATTCAACAGTACATGAATAATCAATTTAGGGTGTTTAAGGAAAAAACTGATTATGATTATGATTATGATTTGTTGAAGGTCCTGGTCTTCTGAGGGGTTCAGAGTAATAAGAACTGGAGAATAAATTACTTTATTATTGGTTTAACTTGTTTTCTAATCACTACTGCTAGTATCTGATGTCTATGTTGTGAATATTCTGTACCAGGGTCCCTCATTAAGTTGGTTTATTTTTCGAGACATGAAGACTCTTTAGTCAATGGCAAGAGGAAAATGTCGACCGAAACTAGATATGGTGCAAACAATGATTATAAGAGGAGTTTCCCAATTCTTGGAGGGAGACTTCATTTCGTAAAGTTTGAAACACATAAAGTTAACGAGTGTTTAGAATTCATCCGTTCCAAGCAGCTTCACCAAGGAGGTGTAATCCGTATTACTACTCAAATATCGTTTTATTATTTCCATTAGTTCCTGTTGTTTATTGAAATAAAATCTTACTCCTATTGCTTCACTAAGTTGATGCACTGTAGATTTCTGCTAGAAATCATTTTACATTCAAGTAGTTGACATCTAATTATATTTTTTTTCATGTATTACTTGGACAACGGTTTCTGCGCTTTGCAATTCAGATGGTAACAATGCAGTAATCAAGGTATATATGTTCTTTAGTACGCGTATGAACGGGACCCAGAAAATGATATGCAAAGTTAAATGAAAGATCACCTTTTATTTAAATATTTATGGAGTTTTTTTGAATGTTTGAAAGGCTACTGGTGGTGGTGCATACAAATTTGCAGATTTATTTAAAGAAAGACTTGGAGTTAGCATTGAAAAAGAAGATGAAATAGATTGTCTTGTAGCTGGTGCCAATTTTTTGCTGAAGGTGCTTCAAAAATCTCTGTCTGTGAACTTTATTTGTTATATTATATGATGATGAACTTAAGATTTACCAAGTGACTTTTGTGCAGGCGATCCGTCATGAAGCTTTCACTCATAAGGAAGGTCGTAAGGAGTTTGTGCAGATCGACCATAATGAATTCTACCCATATCTTCTTGTTAACATTGGATCTGGTGTCGGCATGATGAAGGTCGTTTTTGTTCTTTTTTTAATTTTCTTTATACTTTTTCCATCGCGAATAGGGCTAATTGCATAAAAACGTAACCAGCTTGGTTAGGCTAGAGAAAAAGCCATTGAAGTTTCAATCATTACAAACTTTTGATGCCATTGATTTTCGTCCACAGATTCTTCTATCTTGCTGGCTGTTATAATCAGTGGCTGATCCATGATTTCATTTCATACCAGGATACGTGTTATTTGCACTAATATGCATTAATTTGTTCCAGGGAAACTTTTTATTGTTTTTTTCTACTAAAATACACTGCAATTTTTATACAAGCGTATATGCCTTTCACAAAGATTCATTCCTGGTCCTTATTGAGTATATTTTATATATTTGACTAATAGTCAAACATATCTGCTAAGCTATGGATTAATAAAGTTCCAAACTTTGCATTAATACAGGTTGATGGTGAAGGGAAGTTTGAGCGGGTTAACGGGACAAATGTTGGTGGTGGTACATATTGGGGTTTAGGAAAACTCTTAACTAAGTGCAAGAGGTGCTTGTTTTTCACCCTTTTGATGATTGGCTTCAAATTTTCTTTTCACCGCTCTTATTTTAACGATAATATTACATCACAGTTTTGATGAACTTCTAGAGTTAAGTCAAAGAGGTGATAATAGAGCCGTAGACATGCTTGTCGGAGACATTTATGGTGGCTTGGATTACTCAAAGGTAGTATACATTTTCAACACTTTATATGTTAATTCCATCTAATAAATATGCAGATATTTCTTTTCTTGGTACTTATAGAAGAAAGGCACCCCCTTTGTGGGTTGCAGCTAAATTCTTTGCATCAAGGGGAATTTTGGTTCACATAATGTTTTTGGAAGGAAATAAGTAATATCAAAGGAAATGGAATTTGTTACGGTTGGCAAGCAGTGGAATGGAATTCAATTCCATTTGTTTGTCGTTTTTATGTTTGGTTTGTATATCTCTTGAATAAACTTGAACGTAACTAATGACAAATGACAGAAAGATAAACGTTAAATGTTATATGGCGTAAATAAGTTTCATTAACTTCTATTCATTGGTATGATAATATAACATGTCTGCAGATTGGGCTCTCTGCATCAACAATTGCTTCAAGTTTTGGCAAAGCGGTCTCAGAGAACAAGGAGATCGAAGATTATAGACCTGAAGATATTTCTCTCTCTCTTCTGCGTATGATTTCTTACAATATCGGTCAGGTAATGAAATGGTATTAGCTTTATGAAATTAAGTTCATCAATAAGTAAAGATGGTAATACTGCAATAAATAATATTTAGCAAATAAGAAACACAAAAATGTAGTATTAGTAATGCATTTATATGAATTCCATTATACAGATCTCTTATTTAACCGCATTACAACTTGGGATTAAGAGGATATTTTTTGGAGGATATTTTATAAGAGGTCATGCATATACTATGGACACAATTTCATTTGCAATCCAATTCTGGTAAGCTAGTAAAAGAAAATCTAATTTATATTTTGGTTACCATTGCTTTTGACTTTTTATCAAAAAATTTAACAGAAGTTTTGATAATTTTATAATCTTTTAGGTCAAAAGGAGGGGCACAGGCAATGTTTTTAAGGCATGAAGGCTTTTTAGGAGCTTTAGGTGCATTTATGAGCAATGAGAAACACGGGTTGGATGACTTACGAATGCACCAATTAGTTGAAAGATTTCCAATGGGGGCACCATATACCGGAGGAAGGATTCATGGCCCGGCACTCGGAAATTTAAATGAGAAGGCAAGTGTATGATCAACGAACAAACTATGATATCAATTTTTGATATCATCTTAAAAACACATAAAGTGGAACAGATTGAAAGCAAAAAATTGTTCTTGGGAATAAATTCTGTATATGATACCACTCCCCACTAACAAAAGAAAAAAGGTAGTAATTTCGTTACCTAAAAGAGAATATGTGCTTAAAACAAAACATAGGTGACATTGATAATTATGGGTCTCAAAAATTAATAAATGAACCCATGTGGCAATGTTTGTTTTGGAGTTTATGTATCAACTTAAGTGAATTTCTTCATAACATATTCTTGGTGGAGAAATATATATATAACATATGAAAACTATTTCGATTGGATTTGGAAAAGCTATTATTATTTTTAAATAATTATATATAATTGCAGATATCATGGATGGAGAAATTTATACAAAAGGGGACTCAAATTACTGATCCAGTTCCAATGGCTTCTCCAAGAACCACTGGTTTAGGCGGCTTTGAGGCTCCATCATCAAAAGGAGATACGTTACGCTCAGATGAAAGTAATCTAAACGTTGGTGTTCTCCATTTAGTTCCCTCATTGGAAGTTTTTCCCTTGTTAGCCAACCCAAAGAGGTATGAAAATTACTTCAAAATAATCCATTTTATTATCAGTGTTTGTCCATGTGGTAGTTTTTTAGTGCATGTTGGTTTCTATATATAGAAGTAATAGATCTATGATCGAATTTATCTGGCATTTACTTGTGGAAAAACAGAGTACTCTTTTGGTCCTGATGTTTTTTATGTTTGCCTTGTCTTAAGCTATGAACCAAACACTATTGATCTTGCAGACCCCCGTGAGCTTGAGTAAGTTTTAAGTTTTCATTTGTCCTTAGAGAGGTGGCAAAAGAGTGAGTTGAATGGGTTGGGTAACGGGTAAAAACCGGTAAGTTTTGTTCATATCAAAACGAGTTTCAATTTTGGCTTTCTTTGTTAATTTACCTGTTTGATTAAAGTAACCTGATTCGACCCATTCATTAGTAAAATAGTAAAATTTGCCACCTCTATTTGTTCTTAACATGAGAATTATTTTTTTATGTTGGATATCGTTTTGATGTAGATATTGGTTCTCCATACTATCTGAACATATACCAGATCTTGTGGATAAGGTAAGCTATACATTTTTTAAGTTTGAGAAGATTTTAAAAAAAAATTTGATAATGTGTATTTTGCTACCTTTTGTTACAAAATTAAATCCCATGCAGGCTTTCTAAAACTAGGTAAGGTAAGTACCAATAAAACTAATGTTTTGATCCTGAATTTAATGTCAAACATACAGGCAGTAGCGAGTGAAGGGGGAACAGATGATGCCAGAAGAAGGGGCGATGCATTTGCTCGTGCATTTTCTGCTCACTTGGCAAGGTAATACATATCATATGCATATTATGTGGGAAATAGAGTTAAATAATATATGTATTTTTTTATCCCATAGAAATAGGAGGATGAAGGCAATTTATAATTCAGTCAATTAACTATATCAAAGTCGAAATCTTTAGAAATTCACAAGCAGTAAATGAACTTCATATTAAATACATTTCTAAACTGCAAGTTATATATTAAAATTTTGCGCTTTTTGTGCATATTGATGGCTTTGTTGTATCCATAATCTATTTATGCGCTATAGGTTAAAGGAGGAGCCTGCTGCATATGGGAAACTAGGACTTGCTAACCTTTTGGAGTTGAGGGAAGAATGCTTGAGAGAATTCAACTTTTTTGATGCATATAGTTCCATAAAACAGAGGTATCTAATATACCCTTCAAAATTTTTTTTTTGACTAAAGTAACTAAAAATTATGATGAATGGAGATACTTTGTGAACCAAAAACTGCTACTAATATTTTGTAATTATTTTGATTGATAAACTGATAATTTCGGATCATGCCAGGGAAAATGAAGCATCACTTGCTGTTTTGCCTGACCTTCTAATGGAGCTTGATAGTATGAGTGAGGTATGATCCCAACACATAATATGTAATTAATAAAAATAATGAATCATTAAAATATAAAAGCAAAATTATGAGAAGCACTTAAATATGTTGGAGAACAGCTTAAATTATTACATTATTTGTTGAAAAATATAGACATTGTTTCATTTTCAGGAAACAAGACTTCTTACATTGATTGAAGGTGTTCTTGCTGCAAACATCTTTGATTGGGGATCTCGTGCTTGTGTTGATCTTTATCACAAAGGAACAATTATTGAAATCTATAGAATGAGTCGCAAAAAGATGCAAAGACCTTGGAGGGTAATTGGATTTGAACATAATCTCACATGGAAGTTTTTAAAAAAAATATTTTGTTAAATTAATGTATAAGGAACACATGTATTTCAGGTGGATGATTTTGATGCTTTTAAGGAAAGAATGTGTTTTGGAGCCCATAAACGAGCATTGCTTTTTGTGGACAACTCTGGTGCTGATGTAATTTTAGGAATGCTTCCTCTTGCTCGAGAATTCCTACGTCGTGGAACTGAAGTAAGTCATTTAATATCTCAGCTATTTTTTTAATAATTGATTTTGACATTTATTTTTGCAGGTTGTGCTGGTTGCAAACTCCCTTCCAGCATTAAATGATGTTACTGCAGCTGAACTTCCTCAAATTATTGCAGAGGCTGCCAAGGTATATTCTAAATTTGTTCATAAGGAACTGATACAATATCTTAAGGGGTGTTTGGATATGTGTTCTTAAAGAGATTATTGGGTGTTGAAAAATTCAAAATCAAATAAAAGGGGGTGTTTTGCTTTGTGTTTTGAAATTGATTATCTGATTATTGCACAATAATTACCTTACACAATGTTTGATTAAATGTATACTGCTTTTGATAATCAATTTCAATACTATTTTGCAACAAAACTAATTATCCGACGTTATAATAAAGTTAGTTAATTTCTTCCTAACCTAACTTGGGAGACTTGTACGTCCATCTCACGAGTATACCCTTTTTTCCACAAGAATGTCCTTTTCAGTCATTTTGTGTATTAATTTCTTAAAAAATTAAACGTTACAGCGAATACCAATAGATTATCTGATTCTTCAAATGGCAAAGGCACACCCAAACACTATCCACTACAGCTCATGTTATAATAGACTTAATAGTTAACTATTAGATTTTGATTGTTCAAAATCTTATTTCCATTTTTGAAACACATCCAAACACCTCCTGAATGATTAGATCTCTGTAAGCAACTCCTTGTTTCTCTATATTGAAAATTTTGACCCTAAATAAGGAGAATGTTGGAACCATAATCACTTTGAAGTTTGAAGTAAAAACTCAAAGTTGATTATTATTACGAGTTTAAAACTTGCGATAATCAGTTTAGACACACATCCAACCACCTTCTTATACGACGCTCCATCCAGAATAGAAGATCTAGTTTGAGTTTTGATGTCAAATAAAGCAAACTCTAACCTCATATTAACTGTAGCACTGTGACATTCTTCGAGGAGCTGCTGAAGCTGGGGGCCTTCTTGTTGATGCGATGATTAACATTGATGGTGAATCAAGGCAGAAACAGTTTTCAACTCCATTAATGGTGGTTGAAAATGGCTGTGGGAGTCCATGCATTGACTTAAGGCAGGTCAGCTCTGACCTTGCTGCTGCTGCAAAAGACGCCGACTTGGTATGCTGCTTTCTTACACACACACACATGTATGATGCATGCCTAAAGGGTGGTGGGTTGGGTAATAGGTCCAGGTCACTTTTTAGTACAAGATGAAACGCGCCAGTGTGGGTTGGCTTGAGTGCTTGACCCACAAGCACTTCTGTCTTTTGGTCAATTTGTACTTTTCTATAGATGATTAATGCATAGATATGATTACAAGGACTAGTTTTAGCTTCTATTCCTTCCTTGATTTGACCCATTTGGCTCGTTTGAGATAAAACACTACAGAACTTCACATATTCATTAGTAAATGGTACTCTAAGCATGCTTTTAATCTTCTTATATTCTTTGAACTGGGATTGTGAACTATCATGGCATTTTTCCACCTTTTTGTTGCTGTTGTTGTAACTTGGTAAATTAACAAGTCATTTGGTGTATTGCTTGATGGTGTTTCGTTACATACAGGTTGTTTTGGAAGGCATGGGACGAGCTTTGCATACCAATTATAATGCTCGATTCAAATGTGATACACTAAAGGTAAAAAACAAAATGTTTTTGCCATTGCATGTGGTTCTTTAGTATATACCATAATTTAGAACTGGGTGATTCTCATTTTGTACTTTACATTTTGTTCTAACTAATCTTTTTGTGAACCTGCAAAAAATGAAATGCAAATGGATAAACGGTGAAGGAATGTAGTGTTCGTTCTGAAAATTTTTCTCCCTTCCGGGTTCTTTTTTTTGCTTGTTTCTTTTCTGCAAAACTGTTGACCTGTTGGAAACTATGTGTTATATAACAATTGTGCAAGAGGCTAATCTCCTTAAATGGCTCAAAGAACTTGTTTTTCTTTTCTGATTCTTGGATGCTTACGGCTTTTGTTGGATGCCATACACTTTGTAGCTTGCAATGGTAAAGAATCAACGGTTGGCAGAGAAGTTGATCAAAGGGAACATATACGATTGTGTATGCAGATATGAGCCTGCAAGATAAAATGTCCTCCTTGTAAGTTCATTGTTTCAGTACTTTTCTTATTTATCATTCGACTCCCCTTGATTAACGTATTTGAATTTTGTACTACAAGGCCGAGTTCTGACCTTAAAGATGGAAGTTTCTAACAACTGTAATAGGTTTATGTATATTATAACATACAAAATGTGTATGAAATATTCCTAACTAGAATATGAGGATACTTTTGTTGTTGCTACTATGCATGGTCTTTCTTTAATCTTTTTCCTCTGTATGGGTCTGTTTTTAAATTTAACATTTTCACTTTGGAGGGTTAACATTGACTCTGTTATGAGTTGCTATCAAGTAAGGTTTTTGGGCATTTGATCCCCTCCTTTATGAAATTTTGGTTTAGAAAACATACACTACACACTTGAAAACTCAAGCTTTCAAACTTTCTATAAAGATGCACATGGCTATAATTGGTTCTTGGCATGGATGTTTCATGTTTGATGATACTTCATTTCAAGGTTCATTTTCCGAGAAGACAAATGCAAGTGGCTCCAAACTATGTTTATTTAGGATTTTTATCATTTTAAGACGAAGAATGTCCTAAAATAAAGTCAAGCTGCCTTTTAAAAAAGTCAAATTGATTTCATTTCGGATTGACAAGAATACAATTCTTTTATGGTTCAAACGAGATTCAATTTAATTGCGAGAACTAATTTCACATTTGATTTGAAGTATTTATGGTTTAAAATGACTAGGGAGTTGTCTATGTTAATTGAGAAAGGTTACTTTGATCATTGTAACATGTACCACTACATTTTTTTAAACTAACTTAGCTAAAACACATAAACTATTTAATTTTTAAGTAACACAAATTATATAAAATACGAGAATTTATTATCTTAAATTAACACAAATTTTGTACACCTGCATGTGGTGGAATGAACCCATCCCTAAAACGAGTATGTGAGTTTATGTCTACAATTCATACATTGTGTAGCAGAGAATATTAATGTGTAAGTTTGTGGGGTTCCAACTTAAAACCAATTGGTTACGAGAGGAGTAGCCCGGGACCTTTATTAAGCACATTACGAAGTCACTTTCCGTCCGATATGGGATATTACTCAACATAAAGAAGAAGCAAAAATGTTTAATTGTTCTAAAGAGTTACAATTCAGACATTGTTTGAGCTTATAATTCATACATCAACTTAGTTTTAGTTTAACACATAGATTAATCTATCCAATAACCACTAATGTTAATGGTCCTCAACACATGAACAAATTTGAAAATTTCCTCTGTAAAAATTCTGCTAAGCGTTCTAGCCGAGAAATGATACTCAACAATGGAGGTTGAGCCAATTTGTAAAGAAGAGTAAAGATTGACTTGGATGATAGGCCACATTAAAGTAGAAAGTTATGAAGAGACAAAAGATGTTTTAGAAAAACAACTATGATATTTAGCGTGCTGGAATATTACAAGTAGGAAACTTAAGATTATAATAAACAACACATGTTCCGTCTTTACAAATAAACTATTACATCAGAAAATATAGTGTTGCAAGACATAACATGACTGATCGGATGATTGCTTAGCTAAGTCTATTACATCATGAAAATATAGAGGGCATAATAGAGCAAAGATGCACAACTAATGCTTACTCTGCTAAGCAAATGATTGCTTAGCTAAGTCTACTCGGTTAACTGAGAAATCTCGCTTAGCTGATCTAACCAGTCAATATTGCTTGATCAACTGAGTAGACAAAATGCTTAGCTAAGGTCTAGCTGGCTCATTTTGGTCACTCAGACGACTATATAACTATAAGACTAACCTACAGAATACAAGTTTAATATTAACAAGACATGTTATGATAATTTCTAGTCTAATCTTAAGATAATTTTGTGATCATCAAATTTTATATATTTCATTAAGATAGACTGATTATTGAGTTGAAATGATTATCTCTCCAACAAACAACTAGTTAGAAAAAAAATTAAAATGACCAAAAAATGTAATTCATATTACATTTTGTATACCATGGAAGAAATTAGAAAGTTGAGTGTATTGTTTTTTTTAAAAGTTGATTGTATACAATAGTAATTTAGTCATAATGCCTTTTATAGAACGGTAAGTTATGGAAATATCCATGTTATAACTACCCATTCTTTTCTTCAATTTTTTATATAACGTTACTTTTTTCTTGATTAAATTTTTTGTCCTTAGTAAAAAATAATGATAAAGTTTTGAATTTATCTGTACCAAAAAAATAATAATATTTTTACATAGGTAATCCTTTTTAATTAAAAGTTCTGGAAAAATCTTTCTATGTTTATATATTGTAACACCTCGAGTTTCGAAATATTTATTTTAAGCTATATTAATTTATTTAGAAAGAATATGGAATTATTAATTTAAGAGTGGATTACTGATTTGGTTCCTATGGTTTGTTAGAAATTACTGATTTAGTCCTTTAAATTAAAAAGTTACTGAGATGGTCCCTTAAATTGACAATTTGTTACAATTTCAGTCCTTTAGCCATTAAAAGTAACAACATAGTGTTAAAATTTTCAAAATGACCATTTTATCCTTTTATAACATCACAAACTCAGTCCTGTGTTTTTCAAATAGTTTCACAATTGATCCTTTAACATTTTTTTAAAAATTTACTCTATACATTTATGTATGTATGTTTGTGTATATATATAGTATTTTTATTCTAATATTTATAATTATATTTATTATTATTATTATTATTATTTAATTTTTATGATTTTAATCTATATTTGTTATCGCACAGCAGTCCATTAGAATCAGTGTTATAATACACTATTATATACTACACTTAGTTTTTTTTTATCATTTTTCAATGGTCAACATTATTTTTATTTTTTTATTGATATAAATACCTATTTAATCTCAAACTTTATTAATACACCTTATCTTTTTTTCTCCGTCTTATTTTATCTTTCACATAATAATATACAATTTTTTTAATATTAGTTGTAAGTTGTAACATCCTAGTTTTGGGCCTAGTAGTTAAATAGGCTTTGGTGAGTTAATACTTGATTATTATTTGATTATGAGTTTACATAATTATTGATGACTTTAATTAAGTATTGGTTAT
>JAUEJL010077168.1:0-15760 GCA_032274825.1 Drosophyllum lusitanicum
ACTCCTCTGAAGATGCTCGTGGACTTCTAAAAGCTGCAATCAGAGACCCTGATCCTGTTGTTTTCCTTGAAAACGAGTTGCTGTGAGTAACAAGATGCATGTAACCTTTTGCTTCTTCTCATCATGTTTCAAACTTGGTGACATTTTTCTGAAAATTGTGTTTTAGGTATGGTGAGTCCTTCCCTGTTTCAGCTGAAGCCCTTGATTCAAGTTTCTGCCTCCCAATAGGAAAAGCGAAGGTAACTCCTTTAACTTATATGCTAAAATAGCATAAACCAAAATGCATTTCTTTGTGATTCTTTTGGGACTCATTTAGTGCTGTTGTGTATTGTTTATTGATGCCAGATCGAAAGAGAAGGAAAAGACGTCACAATCACAGCTTTCTCCAAGATGGTGGGCTATGCCCTTAAGGTCTGTTTGATTTAGTGTTGTCATATATTGTCATTCTTTAACATCTAGTTATTATGCCAACATACTATGCAAATCTGACTTAAATCTGTTGCTTGACTCTTTAGGCTGCTGAAATACTTGAAAAGGAAGGGATAGATGCTGAGGTCAGCTATAGAAGTCAAATTTTCTACTTTTTCTTAAATTGTAGTTAGTTCGTTCAAAGTTTTGAGCTTGATGCAGTGATCATATCAAACTTCTTTTACAGGTAATAAACCTACGCTCCATCCGACCACTAGATAGAGCCGCAATTAATGCCTCAGTCAGGAAAACAAACAGACTGGTTACAGTCGAGGAAGGGTTTCCTCAACATGGTGTTGGTGCTGAAATCTGGTATTTTTTTTCTAGTGCATGTTAATCATGCATCTATGAGCTGTGGATGTGCAATTTGTTTTATGCTGTTAATTAGCTATTATAATATTAGTAAATTTCATACATAGTGGTCTTCTTTTGTGTAGTGCATCAGTTGTCGAGGATAGCTTTGGTTATCTTGATGCTCCAGTGGAGAGAATAGCTGGAGCTGATGTTCCCACCCCCTACGCTGCTAATCTTGAAAGATCAGCTTTTCCTCAGGTCAAAATTTAAAATCTTACCAGTTTTTTGAACATTATTTTCACTTCCAAGTTGCTTATTATGTGGACTGTAACTCTGCAAGATCTACTTGGAGTGTTTTTCTAATTTTATTTTTCAAACTAAAAAAATGAATAATCTATATGTGTAATTTTTGCAGATTGAGGATATTGTTCGTGCAGCTAAAAGAGTATGCTATAGATCTGTACCCATGGCTGCTACTGCTTAACATCAGTCTTGGAAAGTCACTAAATGTTGTGACCCTTTTTCTTTGGGAAGACCGCTGAATACATCCATGGTGTTTTTTTGACGTTTGTACATGTTTATTCGCTGATTGGCTCGGATACGAACCCCATTTTCCCCTCAATTTCAGCTGTATGCTTGTTTCGAGCAAACTTAGAGAGGCTGAGAAAGCGAGACGTCTCTTGGACACATGATATTATCACTTTCATTATTAGTAATAAAGTTGGAAGCACTAGTCAAGTAGTCAGTTAGGTTTTTATTATGTTTGAATTTATCAAAATTTCCCAGGTGTTTGAGATTGCACTACTGCAATTGCAAAACAACATTTGTAAAAACTAAAAAGAAGGCCACAATGTGTTTTTTTCTCAAAAATTGCGATATCTAGTAAAAAAAACTAATAATAACTTTTTTAGGTAGTAAAGGGGTGTTCGGAATTGCATTTGCAATAGGGATGATGACGGAGCAGTATCAGACTGGGTTTTCAAGTAACGGGGACAGATGTTTCCAAACATGGTCCTGTTCCTATTAAAAAAACTGGTTTTTCCCGTCTTTGAATTTGATTTCGTTTATTTCACTTCGGTTTTTCCGATCGGCTTTGAGTCTTTCTTTATGTAGTCCCTAATTTGCAAATTAGATCGTGCGTTTGCAAAAAGGTTTCTTTCCAAAAGGTATCTCCTAACCCCCCTCTCTCTCTCTATATATATATTTATTTATTTATTTTATTTTTTTAGCTTTGACAATCGTATTTTTTAAATAGTTGGTCAAACACTATTTTCATATTATATATGTTTTGCCAGCACACTAATCAAATAATGTCTCTTGGATATACCACCATAAACACCCTCTAGTCAAAGTGACAAAAGTTATTTTGTAATAATATATATATTTTAAATTTTATTTTATAAGCATAATAATAATAATAATAATAATAATAATAATCATCAAATAATAATGCTTCCTGAAGTGAAACGTAATCCAAAAATAAAACTGTTTACGAAAGGGACGTCGGGGGTTTGAATTTTGGACTAAGAAAGAAACGCGCAGAAGGTGCGCACGGAACACGTTACGGCTGATATTTGACGGACGGCATCTTATGAAACCAAATTTCTCGTCAAATCCCTTTTTTTCTCTCCTACTAACATTATTCATTCTGCTCTATTTTCCACATCATTAATTGCGTTTTTGACTTTGACTCTTATAGGAATTAATTTTGAATCGACTAGTTAACTATTATAGTCTTGCTCATTTGTGGCCTCTCTCTCTCTCTCTCTCTCTCTCTCTATATATATATATATATATGCACGTACACACATTCATTATTATATTATGAGAAAATTTTATTGTACGTCAAAATTAATGAGTTAATCTATATTTGTTTAGGTTGGTGGGATGTTAGAAAGTAGTGTGACGTGTTGGAATGTAAAACTTTGAAACATATATAATGTACAAATATTGAAATATAAGTTCTTTAACAAATTACATGCGCCCACATATAATGTACTAAATAATTGTTTTTCCACCGCACAAATGCAACAAGTGTTCAAAAATCCATCACCAATCGGATTGCATAAAACACATTTTTCAACAATTGCTGCTTGTTGTAAGCGGCAAAACCTTGTTAGCTTTAATAACCCAAATGAAATGTAACATTGTAGCATAGCATCCAACCTAACAAATCTTTTATCTTATTGGACATGGTCAAAATAGTGGTTTATTTGATACTCAATAGTCATCTTAATTTCAAGCAAAAGAAAAGCATCCGGGTAAAATTCGGCTAGCCTCATCAACTTTGATAGATAAAACTCACGAAAAGAATTGCACGGAATGAAGGCCAACATATAAACAACATAATCGTTTTCCTTCCATGTTCACAATTTCATATCATACTTTTCACAAAAAAGAAAAGATTTTTTCTTAAAAGTAAATCAAACCCACAAGCTATAAAGTTTTGCGGTTGTTGGTTGGTTGATCTCATCGACGACATGACATTTAATTTATTTTAGTCTTTTTTTGTAAAGCTTACGACCATTAATCCGTGGTTCTGAAATGGTGCAACATCTGATGCAAATAAAATACGAAATCAAATGACTTGAAATATATTTGAAGACAGCTTGCTTGACTTTTGGCTCAATGGTTTTTTGGATGCTTCTTCAACATATTCAAGAACCTCAAAATAATTCAACCAAGCGCAACAACATTTACGGTGACAACTCCAACATGTTTCAACCTAATACCTGTTTCAATTGAACCACTACCAATGGCTCCATCATAAGATTGACCCGTAACGTGTTTCATACTTAGTTGATATTGTCCGATAAACAATCAATAGTAGATTTAAATGATAAAATATGAAGTGTTATGAATAGATGTATGTTGATGATTGAAATACAATCGGAATTCCTAGTGATATTCCAAAGACAATTAATTACTTGGAAAACTATTTAAAATGAGTGATCTTAGAAAGATAAAGTCTCATTTTGTTATAAATTGAACATCTTAAGTATGAAATCCTTTGTGTACAAAAAGAAGAATATATAAAAAGGTGTTTAAAGATATTATATGGATAAATCACATTACTAAGCACTCAAATGATTATGAGGTCACTTGGCATTGGACGACCCTTTTACGACTTCTAAAAAGTGGATAAAAGTTTTTTGATCTAGCAGTACCACATTTAAAAGTCACTCGGGTTATTAATATTTCTCGCTAATCATAGATGACATTAAATGTTACTATTTATTGGATTTATTAGCGAGATGTAGTTCGTATCCTAAAAGAGATATTATAATGTAATAAAACGAATATTCTGATACCTTTAAGGTATGAAGGACACGGGTTTATATTTTACTAACCCATCCAAACAAGTTTGTTAGTTTTGTAAATGCAGGATATATGTCAGATCCCTATATTGATTGGTGTCAAACTAGATGTAATTTCATAATTGGTGACACCAGAAGTTAATGACGGCATTCTTCAAAGCAAATCATTACAACCATTTCATCCGGTATCGCGAAGATCTTAGTAATCGATAAAGCATGCAAAGTATGCGTTTCATTGAAGATTGAAATATAATTCATTTAAAAGTTCGTTCAAGCGAGAAGATAGCGGGTTTAATTATCAAGGCATTCTCAACCTCAACCTTCGAGAAGATAGTTCATGATATTGATCATTGAGTTGCGCCAACTTAAAGAGCTCAAGTGATGTGATCCTCAGGGGGAGAAAATACGCGTTGCACTCTTTTTCCCTTCGTCATGGTTTTGTCCCACCGGGTTTTCCTGATAAGGTTTTTAATGAGGCAACATCCCCAAGCGTATTGAAGTGTTTATGTACTCTTTTTCCTTCACTAGGTTTTTTTCCCACTGGGTTTTACCTAGTAAGGTTTTAACGAGGCATAATACTTTAATTGGACATCTAAGGGGGAGTGTTATGAATAAATATGGATAGATGTCCCTATCCCCTAATATTAGATAGATAAGATATATTATTATCCTATATATGTATTTGAATATTGGATACTTATCCCTTATCTATTGTACTCTTATATATAGAGGATTACCTAATGAATAAGATTAACTTTTTCTCTCTATCCTTCGTCTTGTTCTCTCTATATTCACAACAGTCTTCAGTTTTAAAGATGAACGTAATAAAAAATGTTTAGTTTATTAAAATGTACTAGCATGATATCCGTGTAATGCGACGGTAACGAATAATTTTTACTTCTTAATATGTTCATTTTTAAAACGTAAGAAGTATGATATTTATGTAATACAGTGACGGCGAATAATTTTCATTTTGTGACATTTCTATTTTTTTTATCTTTTTTTCATTTCTTTACTTTTCTGTTCTCCATAATTTAAAAAAAATGTTATGAAAATATTTTTTAATAATTAAGTTGATTTGTATTGGCTTTGGGTATGTTCGGTACGCAGTTTTTTGGAGCTGATAGCTTTTTGTTTTGAAATAAAAAGCTACAAGTTTTGTTCGGATAAAAAAGCTGAAAGCTTTTTATATACAAATTTACCTAAATACCCTTTTTAATTGTTTTGCAATTCCTTCCATTTTTATTATTTGTCCTTTTTTGTCACTTTACACCATTAAGCTCCAGCTATCAACTATTTTGCCAAACACATATACAAATAAAAGATACAGCTTCCAGCTCCAGCTACCAGTTTTCAGCTATCAGCTACCAGCTTCCAGCTACAGCTACCAGCTACTTCCGCCAAACATACCCTTTGACCTTCAAAAAAATTGTATTGACTTTGATTTTCTTAAATATGTAAAGTTTAGTTATTAAAATGAAATATAAGAATATTATTAACTATATATAATTGTTACTCAATTTAGTTTATATGAGGGCCAATTTAGTAATTTTAAAACACTTAAAATTTAAGAGTTTAAGCAAAAGGCTTAAATGCTTTATAATATAGTATAGATTTAAGTTGTCAAGTTTTATTATTGTGTGTGTCAGATTTTAAAAGTATCTACTATGTATCAAACTTTTAATAGGTTGCTATTATATGTATTTTGGTTACATAAGATAGGAAAAAACCTACAAGTTTAGTATGCGGTATGTGAATTGCTATGAGGTATCTGGTTGTTATGCGGTACATGAATGGTTATATGCTACAGTTGTTTGACCCATATACACGTTTTATGTTATGCGGGTTTCACGGGATAAGTCAGACGTACATGTGGGTCGGGTATGGTTATATTATAACTTTATTAATATTAGCTTAACCATCTTTTATGGATTTTGTTTATAAAACCCTATTGACTCACGAGGCGCAAGCTGACTTTTATTTTTGAAACGTGTCTTGTACTCGTGCAGGTGGTTTAGAGCTTGGGTTGGTAAGCGGGGTGCACAGTGGGTAGATAGCTTTTAGACATTCGATACTAGGGTAAATTTTATATTTCAATTATTGTTGGAATTGTAACGGTTTACGGATTTCGGTCACGGTGTCACACTATGATTTTATTGGTATACATTTATTGCACATTCGGTTTTAAACTTCCGTTGCAATTGATTGATGATTATTTTTTTTTTAAAATTATGTTAAATGACATGTATGGAAATCATGGTGTTACAATTTTTATGAAAAAAATATATTTGTAGTTCAATTCGTAGCACGTGTTAAGCGGGACAAGCACCGAGTATGAGTCGGGTTTGACAAGAAATCAAAGCAAAATCGATTAGTCTTTTAATGGTTAACAAAGTTTGAAAACCTAATATTGGAGCTAAGAGGTTGAAAGTATTAGAAAATTTTGTTTCGATATAATTCAACCACTATGTTCATACAATAGAAGTTACAAATGTTAGCTATTGTCAATTGAATATATCACTATTAGAATCCATATCATACCAACAATTGTTATTTGATGCTAAAAACCGTAAGAGATTGTTTGACCACCACTCAAAGTGGTGACACCATACGCCATCATAAGGTCCATTTTGATATTTCTACTTTTTCATAATATGAAACTTTTTCTCTCATTCAATATAATCGTAAACAAATAAATTTTCTATGTATATTCAAGTGATAGTGAGCTAAATAAATTTTGCATCCAAAAGTGTTGAGCAAAATAGTAGAAACTGTGACAAGACTTGCTTCCACTCATTGTACCCATATTCATATAAATGCTCGAGTGAGGTTGTCTCTACCTAGAAAAGAGAATTTGTTAAGGTAATCACTACTTATAACTAGTGAAACCTTATTGTCGATCAATTTGTAACAAGTGTAATTCGGGATAAGTTCAGTTGTGATTTGATAGAGCAAAACCATATAAGATATTGTGTTTAAAGAGAAAAGATAGCGTAGCAAACTTATATGAAACCAACGAGCGTATAAAAGTGGGCTGGATAATATCCACTCAAACTATCACACATGCTTGTGTACATTGATGATATTTACAGTTTACCTAACTACTTTCCTTGTATGTTGTTAATTAATTATATTATCAAGTTGCCATTGACAATTTCAACAAAGACAGATGTTAAAAACCAATTTTAACAATACAAAGACACTATTCAACTGCTATAAGTTCTTACACTTGTAGTATAGTTCCTAATATCATTAGCATCACATTAAAAATGTAAAATTGTTCAAACAAGTGACACACATGATATAAAAACACCTTATAAATACATCGCATAATTGCGTATAAAATATCTAAAACTATCAAGCTTAGTAAATCACTCGTTCTTTATGAACAGTGAACTCACTTCCATCCATTTATAATATTAAATTCATACTTCCAAAGTTATTTGGAAAGGTCTCCAACACCTAAATGAATAAAATTTATCTTAATATTGACTAAAATTTGTCAAAATGCAAAGGAAACCTTTGCCTGATCTTTAACACGTGTGAATCATGTTGGCATTGATTATCAAAGATGTCCCGTGAAGTTGTAGGCCTGTGCGAAAAGAAAAAACATGCCTCTTTTATACACACATGTATAAGAATTTTTTTTAATACTGAAACTACGATATTAGTTATTTCAATAACTAAAGCAAAAAACGGTAGTACAAGTATTCTTTATCAGTTTATCTACATAGTTATATGAATCATGGAGTTCTCCCAGCTCTATTGGAAGCAAGGTTATGAATGAACTCTTCATAATAAATACCATCTAGAATATCTAATTGCATTAAGAAAGCAATCGACTTGTTTAATATATTTTAACATATCATTAGGTTTGATAGTTTCATTGGGTAAAAACGTGTCAATTAGTTTCAATTCCATATAAAGTTGATTTGCATCAATATCTAATCATCCATCATACTTAAGTGCGGCTTCAACACGACAACAACATTACTTCAAATCTTTGTCATCAAATCCCTAATCGCTATTATTCTGGGCTTATAGAATAATTATTCTAAATACGAGATTTTTATTATTTCTATTTTATTAAAGGAAACTTTGAAAAATTATAACATTATATCTATATATAACATACTAGATTAGACGCACGTGTGATTCACCGATGGGTTTAAAAATTTATAAATATTAAACATTGATAAAAATGTATTAAATAATTATAAAAACACAAAATAAATGAGAACTAAAAAATGACGACTGACGACGTTGACACCTAAACCAGCAACGGAAGCGTCGACTCGAGGGGAATGCAGATGTGATGGCAGAAGCTTGGTATCATAATACGAAGATACTTGATGATACGAAGAGACATGATTGTATTTTTTTTACATGTCATCAATCATTATTATTACAGTTAGGGACAATATGATCAAGTATTTATTCGTTATAATTAAATAAAATTTTAACTAATTATAAAATATTTTAAATAATAAAATTAAGGATATGGTTAAATGATATTATAAAATGTTATATAAAGAAGATATGATATTTGTAAATTTGAGTGGACAAATATTATATTTTATTATTAAAAAAAACATATATAAAAAATGTTCTCATAATTTTGATTTAAATCAAAGCCGAAATTGAATCCAAATTTGAGCAAGGAAAAGTCCAAATTGGAATTTAAGTTTTACAAAAACAGATGGTCAAGATTTAACTCATAGTCTAACAACTTCATATTGATTCTTAGGCTATGATCAAACATCTCTTCTAACCTTTTTAACTTTTTTTTATCGCATTAGCTTTATATCATTCTTGACTTCCATTTTTATTTCAACCCTCTATCTTCACAACCAACGCTCTAATCTTTCTCATCTTTTATAAATTAATTATAAAAAGAAAAAGAAAAAATAGGAGAGGCCAGGGAACACGATAGGTAAAATTCAAGTTGTTAGTGACAAGTGTTAAGTTTTAAGTTAAAACCTTACAAACTAGTTTTAAATTAGGTTTTCTAAAATTTCAACCGACCGAGTGACTATATATTAGCACCGGCTGCAGTTTTTATGTGACATGTAGAGGAAGCAAGACGGATGCATGCTGGATGGTAGACAACAATTAATATTAACGAGATGACACGTTGAGGAGCTAGCTAGCTAGCGAGGTGATTTATGATGGTGAAAATAATGATCATGCATGTACGTGATGAGCACATGCATGGCTATTAGTGACAGTAACTTATAACAATGGCAGATTCTGCTTAATCTGATGGAGCTATGCATGAGTGGCGGGCGACATGCAAAATTGGGAGGCTTTTAGCTCTGACACTAGTAGCGGAAGAACCTGGCGGGCGTGTTGGTGTTATTTTTCCGCCTAAAATAAAATTTTACAATCGATCAGTTCTTTCCGGTTAATAATAGAAGATCATGTAGTTACTTGGAGGCTGCAGCCTGCCTGAGCTTTTTGATACATACATGCATATATATATATATGGGTTAGGATCCTCTCATGTTTGGGTCAAACATGATTGATCATATTCTCTCACAAGCAAGAAAGTGGACCCTACAAAGGGGACCTATTCTTGACTAAAATAATGTAAAAGACACGGGGGGAAATTAATACCGGAAAAGGAGGTAGCGAATAATTAATGGGTGTAATTAAGCTGTACTGATGGGATGGGAAATTGGGAAGTGGGATGGGATTACCATTAAGCTGTACCCGGGTCATAGTCTCACATACAGCTGGACCAGTTCAAGCATGTACCTTCTCACCCTACCCGATCTAGTATTTACTCACACCGACAAAATAACTCTTTGGACGGAATTTATATAATTTCTTTTATTTTTTTCACTCGATCTCAAACATGGGATTTGATATATATATATATATATATATATAAGGACATATATAACATACTAACATATCCGTTCTAAAATTTATGTATATATATACATACGGAATAACTTAGCTACATTATGGTGGACCCCATACTTATACACTATGCATCATGGTGGCTTCATCAAATGTTTGTGTGTGCAGGGTATAGCTAACTAGTTAGTAGTTACTAGGGTCGGTCCAAACATACCAGAGGCCAAGGGCGAAAATAAAAATTGGACCCTATATATAATACAATTGTATATATAATTATATATAACAGTTAGTTGTTTTACTAAAATAAAAGAGCATTCAATAACAAATATAGGTTAATATTGTTTGCATATAGCTATAGTATTAGTTCTAAGGTCACTCTAATAATAATATTTGTATCTCGATGTAGTTAAATAATAATATAATATAAAATAAAATGGCTTATTAAAGCAACACATATAGAGAAAAAGAGTTGGATTCAAATAAAAAAATGATGTCCATGTGGTTATTGTTTTATACAACCACCCACTTTTTCTAAGAAAACAAAAAGTAAATTCTTCACGTTAGAAATATAAAATTGATGAATCTGCAGAGGAAAGAAAATTGTAGACTTGAAGTAATCCCATCGACAAATTATATTAAATCAACCAAATAAAGCAACGACTATAAACAGTTCCTATTTAATTTTTTAATAATTGTATGTCATGTTGATTTACCCTATTCAAAGTAGAATAGTATTACACCTCATATTAATAAAACAAGATAAAATAAAACACTCTATCAGAAGCTAACAAAACATATGTTTTTAACGACACCTATCACATGTAACACCTTAAATAAGACATATATTCGTTATTTCAGTCGTAGACGGCGGCGCTGTTGGTTAAATAAGGAAGACGTTGCAGGCTGGTAAGGCCGGTTTATTTGTGGAAATTGCGAGCGACTAAGAGGAGGAGGATCTGGAGGAAAAATACAAAGAAGATAAGCCATTTCCGCGGGAAGGAGGTGTGTCGGAAAGTGGAAGCATCTGAGTGATGAATTTAGGTGTTTTCCGGCGGAGTAAGGCTGGAATACACGTTGGGATTTCGATATTTCCGGCTACGGCGATGAAGGTATGGTGAGTGGTAGCTTCTCGAGAGAGAATAAAAAACGGATTGCGGGCCTTTGAGGTGTGGAACTCGTAACCCTTGATCGGTTACGTCCGGATGAAGGGGGAGTTATTTGAAGATCCATGAGTAGAGAATAAAAGAGTACATACATTTTGCATCAACTTGCACTTGAAAATATCGATTAATTCATTAATCACGAGTTATAAAGTGAATGCTTGGTCGAATTTTGTTTGATTACCCCTTGAATGTATGTCATAAAAAATTATGAATTTACGAAAAAATAACCACTTTTGCGAAAATGAATTTGGACAAGCCAAAACTTACTAGTGGTAACCTTTGTTTGTTAAAGGAGTCAAAAACGGCTTTTCATGGGGACCCTAACATCTTTTCTTTTTGTGGCCGGGAATAAACTCCTAACTGTTACCATAATAATACATCCAACCCAACAAATAAAAATTCCTTCATTCATCACTAACTTTTCCGGCGTCCTAGCTAGTTTTTTTTCCCCTTGTTATTTAACTTTTTTTCTAACTAAACGTGTCAATTGGGAATGGTTCGAGTCAATTTGTGTTCAAGTACATATTAAAATACACAAATTAAAACAACTAGTTCAATGAACAAGGTTAAACATAATTACTCTTTTCTTAAACATCTATAAAAAACAATACAGGTGATGCACTTTGCTCTCTCAACATTAATTTACATAATCTCTTTACTATAAATTAAGGTGTTTAAGGGGATGTCGACACACTTTTGAGAAGATATATATATATATATATATATGTATATATAGATGGATTGGTTCTATGCCTCTTAGTAGTTTATTTTCGTGAGGGATTCGTTCAAATCATGTACTGTTGCAATGAGAATGGCTAATTGTATTAATCAAGGAGTTTTATGGAATTGGTCATGGATTGAAGATATTAATGCAAGGGTAAATGGAGATGGGAAGGAGATATTAGTGGGATATTCACGGTTAAATCACTAAGGAACATCTTAAAAAATGCAGAATTTTTTTCGTTAAATAACAATTGTTCCTAAAATAGATGGTTATCTCCAAGGGTTAAGTGTTCTATTTGGAGGCTACTCTTAAAAAGGATCCCCACAAGAACAAATTTGGCAGCAAGGGATTTAGCATTATCTTCTGTGTTGGGTCCATTGTGTGAAAAGAATTGGATTTCGTGGATCATTTATTCTACTCATGCTCTTTTGTTTTGGAAATATGGACCTGGTTATTTATGTAACATCCTAAATTTATAAAAGTTATTAAAATGAGGTAGTAAGTAAAGGTTGAAGAAAATGAATAAAAGTTATAAATTATTAAATGGTTTAAAATAATGATTCCAAATATATACACGTTAGGATTTATTAATATCATACGGATGAGTTGTAAGTCGGATAGGGGGACGGGTTACGCGCTAGAAAATGGGCCAACCGACTTTGGAGAGTCGGACACCCTTTCTCTTATCTTTTCACTTTGTTTCCTTTTTCCTTTCTTTACTTCTTCTTTCTTATTTCTTTAGGGTGTGTTTGGTTGGACGGAATGGAATGAACGAGGTAACAGAATGAGTGGTAAAATGAAATGATCCATTGCATTCCTTTATCATGTTTGGTTTGTATAACGAATGAAATTTCATCACAAACATGTTTAAAAAGGTAATTTTTTATTAATATATTATAGTTTTGACGTTAATCTTTTTGTATCAAATTTTCATGTTATATACATACTTCTAGATATATATTTACTTGTTGTTAGTTCATAATTTAATAAAAACTATAATGATTTATTTGATAATATAGAAAAATTAGGCAAAAAGAAAATTAAGAAAAATTTCTTTATAGAAAATTATGAAAAAGTATTACTTTTTCTAAAGTTATAATTATGTTAGTAAAATTTAAAAAAGAGATTAAATTACGTATTTTCATTACATTCCTAGAAGGAATGAGTTAAAAATACCACATCTTTAAGGAATGAAAATGAGAGAATTTTATTCCTTATGGAATAGTCCATTCCATTCCTAAGTAAGTAACAAACACGTTTTTCTCATTCTGTCAGAATGATCTATTTCATTCATCCTTTAATTCATGCATACCAAACACAACCTTATTTTTCATTATTGTTCAGCAAACATACAAACATACACATAAATTTATTAAAAGGAGTAATCAAGATTTGTTTTCAAGAAACATCAACATCATCATCTTCCTTGATTAGCAAGTGTTCTTATGTACTTCTTTTATTATCTTTAAAAGTTTGGAATGTTAATAGGTAATTAACCTAAATCTTGAAAGGACTGTTCAAATGAGTTTTGGCATATGTTAGTAGACTCGTTAAGAGGTTAGGAGAGTATACAAATGATTAAGTTTCAATTAAAAAAATGGATTTGGGGGTGTTTGGATCGGATTAGATCTGCAGAAAAACAAGATTGTGTACTTGTGTTCTTGCTGTTCATACGATGCGACGCGTCAAGGTGTTCGGCGCGACGCGTCCTGTAACACCGACATTTAGAATTTTAAAAAAAATATTTAAAATTTGAGTTTTCAAACTGTGTGGGTCCGTCTGTAATTTGAATGTTTCCAAAACCTGTTTTTATCAACCCAAAACTTAAAGCAAGCAGTGGAATTTCAAACTTTTAATTACATACTAAGAAGTATTTTTTAAAGTAGACTTGACGATTAAATAATACAACCAAAAATTGCCAAGTTTTAAGACCGAGTGTATTACTTATCATACCAACCGACCATTACACAAACACAAAACCAACAAACAAAAGAGTGTTCCTTAAAAGCACACAATAACATGCACCCAAAAGTAACCCGTCCTCGCCAGGCACTAACGATCTCCTGCACATGGTAAACATAACACGAGGTTAGCTATAAATAGCTAGTGAGAACAGATTTAAACACAAGTATCAATAAACATATCACAAAGTAGGAATAAGCAAATAATGTTATCCTATCACAAAGTGGAGTGTTGACAAGATCAGTAGGCGATATCATACCTTGCACTTACACATGTGAATATAATGATTGCTCATCAAGTCAACACTATAATACTCTCACTCACTACTATATCACCAATCAGGATATTCAAAATATATATGTATTTAGTGGTTGTATTGGTATTTTATGAATTATCGTATTAATGTGTATTAATTCTTGATTTATCGAGACTCGTGAAAACTGTACTCACCTTGCTCCAAGATACTTGATACAATCTTCTAATGACGCCCTTAGTCCAATTA
Organism: Drosophyllum lusitanicum; assembly: GCA_032274825.1. Classification (NCBI taxonomy): domain Eukaryota; kingdom Viridiplantae; phylum Streptophyta; class Magnoliopsida; order Caryophyllales; family Drosophyllaceae; genus Drosophyllum; species Drosophyllum lusitanicum. Next base: position 14,296 of record JAUEJL010077168.1, read on the forward strand.
TCGACAATCAAGAGGATGAAGAAGATGAAGATGAACTCTAATCACAAGCAACTCTTGAAGATCAATTACTGAAGTTCTTGAATAAAGCTTTCCAAAACACAAACATAGGAACTGTTGTGTGTGTGTATTCGTATGTCTATGTGTGTGTGTTCAAATAATGTAGAGTCAAAAGAAGGAACCAACTAAAGGGTTAATATTATCCTAAAGTAGGTATCTCGTTCCCCTATTCAACTTACAATAACTCACTAAAATGTTTATCTTAATAAACGGGGATATATTTAAAATCGTTATATCAATCTTTTTAATTCTTAGTTTATTTTGTTTATTTTTTATTACTATTTTACATAACCATTTTCACAATTAAAACACATAACAATTAATAACTTAGAATATTTTAAATAATTATTAAGTTAAGGACTTACAAGTACGAGATACAACTGGGCCCACTTTGAGGTGTTACATATAACAATGTGAATAATGGACCAACCACTAACTTCAGTCTTATTTCAATCTTCCTTCCTATGAAGAATGACTGACTCCGGAAATTTTGGAATGTTAAACATCTAGGTTCCTTTGCCAAAGCCACCGCACCCTTATTGTGATACTTGCAAAGAATGTGTCTTGTCCTCTTGTGAGCTCTTGGTTCCTTTGCCAAAGCCACCGTACCCTTATTGTCACAGAATATCTCAATAGGGCCAGTTATACTTGGAATCACTCCTAGATCTTGGATAAATTTCTTCATCTACACAGCTTCTTTAGCAGCCTCACTTGCCGCAATGTACTCTGATTCGGTTGTTGAATCAGCAACCGTGTCTTGCTTTGAGTTCCTCCAGCTGCTTGCACCATCATTCAATAGGAACATGAACCCCGATTGATATGGTAGTCGTCCCTATCAGTTTGGAAGTTAGAATCAGAGTAACCCTTTACTCTAAGCTCTTCATTACAACCAAATACTAACAACATTTCTTTAGTACGCCTAAAGTTCTTGAGAATGTTCTTCACCGCCCTCCAGTGATCTTCTCACCTGTTCGCCTGGTATCTACTAGTCATAGCCGAAGTATATGGGACTCGCTTCATTATGTGTAGCTCCTTTTGAGAGCTAGGATATTGAGTCTTGATCAATGACAATCCATGCATCATGGGGAGATTCCCTTTCTTGGAATCCTCCATCTTAAATTGTCTAATGACTTTATCCACATATGCACTTTGGGTCAACACAAGGAGCCTTCTAGATCTATCCCTATAGATCTTGATCCCGAGAATGCATCCCGCATTTCCCAAATCCTTCATGGAAAAAAACTCCCAAACAAAGATTTGACACTTCGCAAAGTTGGGATATGGTTCCCAATTAGTAGAATGTCATCTACATGTAGGACAAGAAACCTATTGCGCTCCCACTAGCCCTGACATACACACATGGTTCATCTTTGCTTTTCAAAAATCCAAACTCTTTGATCTTTTCATC
>JAUEJL010077179.1:0-15759 GCA_032274825.1 Drosophyllum lusitanicum
TATATATATATATATATTGTCACAATGAAAAGCCTGATAAAAACTAGACAAGCCTTTTTCTTTGATCTTCTTTCTTTGGGTACTTCACACATCATATTAATCTATTTTATAAGAATATATAGAAAAAAGTTTTGATGCGTCAACCTGAAAAGTACAAACATGGAGCAAAGATTATTCATGGATCAAATTTTTGGACCACTTCTTGTTTATAATATCAACCAATACTATACATATCTTCATTTCTATAACAAGTCTTTTTGATATTATTTTAAATCAAAAGTTAAAGTTATTCGAAATATATCTAATTTTATAACGTACTTTTTATGTTGTGTATGTGTATCGTACATTAAAATTTTTTATTGTGTGTATAAAAATCTTAGTTTGTCGCTATTGTGTATATTAAATTTTCTATTGCGTATATCAAAATTTTAGTTCGTCGCTATTGTGTATATTAAACTCCATTTTAATTTTCACAAATTCTAGTTGATATGATTCATTATGAAATTAATCCATTGTTTCTATCTTCTCCTTTTCTTCTTTTAATCTTCTAATCTCCCCATATTCGGTTAAAGAACAAACCTTCACAATGCATATATATATATATATATATATGATCATTTAAACTTTGTTTTTAATATGATTAATTTGGATGCTATGATTTATTGTTGCGGTTGAATATTAAGTTACACAACCTTGTTCATCATCAACATATATAAATTAACAAGCCTGGTTTTTTTACAGAAGACTTTTGATTAAAACCAAATTAGTTTTTCTAAATTCATAAAAGCAACTCATAAATGTATCAAAAATTGATTAGTGTACTACTTGTATGAAACTTATACAAAAGTTTGTTTAAACACATCTGGAATCATATAAAACAAAAAGGAGCATAACCGCAAGTAAGAACTGTCAACTTAAAGCCGAAGCGTTTCCTTTATTCAGACTGATAAGCAAAATTGCTTAATGAGCACGCTAATCTTCTAATATAAATAAAAGACTAATTCAAAAAAAATTTATTAAACGATCTGTTTTATTTATTTAATAAAATATTTAATCTTGGCCATTTATTTTTTTAATTCTAAAAAATTGATTTTGACTTTTTTATAGTCAAACTATTATTTACTTAAATTGATTTCGACTTTAAATCTTTATCTCTTTATCTTTAAATATTACTAAAACAGTAACTTTGAGAATGATTTAAGATCAATTTATATATAAAATTAACGTATCTTATTTTTACGGTTTGGAAATTTCGATATCATATTAATTATTTTCTCGATTTTCAAATATATTAATTAATGTTTACTTACATCATTAAAACATCTATAACATCTATAGAGATCTATAATAACATAATCATTCTATAACATCCTTTGCCGTTATCACCTACATTTATTTTATTTGGCTAGGAGATAACTATAACCTCCACTTAATTATGCTTATCAAAATCATAAGTATCTTCTAATATTCTAATATAAATAAAAGACTAATCTTAATTATATCTATTAGGTAATCTTAGCCATTAAATTTAGATAAAAATTTTAATTATTAAATCTTAGCCATTAATTTTGACTTTTCTTGGTCAAAATTGGATTCATTTTTTACTTTAATTTTAAATCAAAATTCTTAAAGATAATTTTATATATGCCTTCTTAAATTTCAAAATATCCTATTTTACCCACCTTAAACTACAAATATCATATTTCCCTTTATAATATTTTAAAATATCATATTTAAACAAATTCTTAGTATTATCATTCTAAAATATTTTATAATCGTTTTAATTTATTAATTATAACCAATAAAAGTTTAACCTTAATGCCTAAATATAACAATAATGATTGATGACTATTATAATAAATACAATCACGTTTATTCCTATTATGATACTGTAACACCTCAATTCTTTAAATATTATTAAAATGAGTCGTTGAATATAAGAGGAGGAAAATGGGTAGAAGTTATAAATTATTGAATGGTTTGGAATGATGATTCCAAATATATCCCGTTGAGATTTTTGGGTATCGTGTAAATGAGTTGTAAGTTGAAAAGGGGAGAGGGATACCCGCTACTTAGGGGATCACCACCTTGGAGGCGGCAGCCCCCTTTCCTTTCTTTCTTATCTTCTTCTTTTCCTTCTTTTCTTCCATTTTGCTTCTTCTTCTTGAGTTTTCTAGAGACACAAACACACTTGTTTAAGTTGCTAAGTTTGGAGCTGAGATTGGAAAAGTACAAGGAGGATAAACATATATTCATTGAGGAATCAAGATTTAAGATTTGTAAGTAATCTTTGTTTTTGAGTTTGAAGTGATTATTGAGTTAATTGATTTTAATTGAGGAGTTATGATCAAAAAGTGTTAATATGATGTTTACTTTAGTCAATAAGTGTTTTGAGGATGTTTGAAAGTGCCGAAAATCACTTGTTATTGAATTGGTTGAGTTTCTAGTTGAAACAAGTGAGTTCTGTTCGAACTGCTGCTGTAAGTCAAAGGGCACGGGCGTGCCCCTCAAGATCCAACTGTGCCATGGGGCGTACCTGAAAAGGTACGGGCGTGCCTAACCCTAGAGAGGCCCAGGGTGTGCCTGTTGATCACGGGCATACCTTTGAGTAAGGGCACGGGCGTGCCCCGTCCTGTGTAGTGTTTTAAAGTGGTGTTTTGATTGAGTAAGAGTAATGAGTATTATATACATATTCTTAGGTACTCGAGGACCTAAGGAAAAGATAAAGAGAATGTGTTGGAAGTGTTGGACTCCAGGTAAGTACCTCAACATAGTAGTTAGAGATATTAATTATTTGTGATCATATGTGTTCAATACCATAATGAGATTTACTGTATGATTATTATTATGTGATGAATTAGAGAATTGTTGTTACTAATTTGTTAAAGAGTATAGAGATAATTATAAAGTTAATAGAGTTGAGTATAACCGTAATTAAGAGACGAGAGACAAAGATACATGCTTCTGATTAATAAATGAGTATTATGGTTTGAGACTAATTAACGAGAGATGCGTATCAATGAATAAACAAGAAGTGAGAACTCATTAATTAAAAGAGAGAAAGGAGCGGGAATTAATATTTATTAATTAACCATACACGTTAAAGGACAGAGATAATTGGTGTTGTGTGAATCACAAATTTAAATAGTATATGATGGTTTAATTAAACGTGGTTGATATGTATAAATTATATAAGTAAGAGAACGAGTTCTATCAGAGTTATAAACTATAAATACATATTTTTTATACATCATGAGTATATGTAGAGATACTGGGTAGAGTAATATCTTGAGAGATACATAAAGAGGTGTTAAACATAAGAGTAACCATACATATGTATGTAACTATATAAACAAACAAATATAAGAGAGTATAATAGACTATGTCTATACACACACACACACACACACACACATATATATATATATATATATATATATATATATATTCATTAATAGAGAAAGGAGAAATGAAACGAGTGAGAGAAGAGATAATAATAAAGAAACAGTGTGGACGTGTTATAATATATATAAAGGCTATATGTGTATGTCATGATTTGAGTAATCAAGAGAAAGATAATAATTAGAGTTATAAATCGTATACGTCTAGCTATAATTGTGCTAATTATAACTTATCAAGTGATTAAGTGTGAGAAGAGAAGTATGTGTTATATACATACATATATGAGAACGGATGCTTTAGCCTGAAAGGTACATGTGGCTAGTTAATGAGACGAGCTAGATGCTGATGTGACTTCCAGTAGTCAATGTGACTACTAGAAATGAGACCATATATGAGTTCTTGATGATGATAAATATCTATGATATTGCATATAATAGTTTATGTTATGTGTATTGTGTTAAATGAGATGCCTGAGTGGCAGAGAGATGCCTGAGTGGCAAATGAGATGCCCGAGTGGCAAAGAGATGCGTGAGTGGCAAACAAAGGCCTGAGTGGCATAATTTGATGTGATTGCATTTATATGCTAATTATATTCATTTGAGTACTTTGTGGAGTTATTCACTGGGTTTTTTAGCTCATTATTTCTATTGTTTATTCTTTTCAGGTTTTGTGGCTGACGAGGCTTCCATGTGGACTAGTTGAGAGTTCTGTGCAACATCAAAGAAAAACTATTTTTATATAACTTGTGCCGGTTGTTGCCCTATTTTAAATGAGAGTAATGTTATTTCCTTGTCACACGCTTAAACACAAAAACGGGCGTTACAGATATCCCTTGCACCGATGTTTCCACCATGGTCTAATTGTTGACACGATTTGTCACCATTTTTTTATATTCTCATTTTATTCGCGTTTTATAATTATATAATATCTTTTATTTAAAATTTAAAATTTATTATTTTTTAAACCAACCCATGTATCACACGGGTATTTAATCTAGTTTTACTTAATACACAACATATATACACTTTTGCACACATGCATATAAACACATTAATCGATGTGCCACCCAGGCCGTAATAATGCCACTTAGGCCACAAAGTAATTATACATACAACTATAAAAATAAGCACATGTCCGCAAAAGCATATCAAGTAAGAAAGTGTAACTCACTTCAAAGTGTTACACTATTGCAATAAAGGCAAATATACAACTCTTAAATAATAACTACATTGTAATTACATATAACTATTTAACTAATTGGAAATAATTTCTACAAAAGGAGGCAACACGGCAACTAATATAGTTGTGTCGCACTACACGGTCCATGACATGCCCTACAAAGCTGTGTCTAAAACTGCTCTAGAAAATTGTCCCGCACGGTCATTTTCAAGACAACATGCTCGTGTCCTCAAACCAAACACGCTGTGTACCACATGGACATGGCTGTGCTTTATAGGTTTAAACACGAACTTACAAAAGGAACGAGCCCGTGTTCGGTACAATCGGTTAATCTATATTACAAAATATTTTAATTCAACAGCAATTCAACCAAATACTTTCCAACACTTGATACCAACTTAGTGACACTATAAAACAACATAAACTAAACTTATTGGCCATCCTATGATCAAATTATATAAGCTAAACCATTTTGACTCATTAAAAACAATAATCTTCTATTTGACATCATGCAACCATTGCAATCCATCAATGACACAAATATTGAACAAAAAAAATAATAAGCACTCAAGGTTAACGTATTTCTTCAAGTATTCAACCAATAACACTTGCCTAGCACTTGAAGTACTCAAAATCCACCAAAATGCTACAGGATTAGGTGTGACTTACATGCCTAAACACTTGAATAAATAAACAAAAATACTTGTAATCATTGTTAGGATCAAAACACGTATAACTAGGTCAAAAAAATTCTTAGTGGTTAAGGTGCTACCTCTTTTTTATATATTGAGTAGTATAGCTTACCCACGAGTCAAGTTATTTTGAAGATACTGTCTCATACCAACATTCCTCCAACATCTTCCGTTAATGCCTTATACCCATGGGATCCAACTCGTCTAACCCGTGACCTTGCTCTGATACCAATTGTTAGGATGAAGGCGCTTACCACTAGGCCAAAAGGAGTTAAGCATTACCTATTTCTTCTATATTGAATAGCCTAGCTCTCTCACGAGTTGAATTATTTCTGAGATGTTTTCTCATACCAACAATCATCCATGAATTTGATCAATAACCAAGTTCTTTTTGCTCCATCCTTATCGAATTTTTAAAGAATTCCACCAAAATTGTGGTGAATTTTAAAGTACAACGACAGTATATAATATTGAGACTTTAGGCATTTGGCAATCTTAGCCTATAAAATATCGTATTTAACAACTTTAATTTACGTGAATAAGACATATACAGTTAATTTATAATATCTTAAAATATCACATTTACTACAATTTACCATTTTTATTATTTTAGAATTTATTATAATCATTTTAAATTATTTATAAATCACAAAAAAAACTCAATTGACTATTATACCCCTCAAAATCTAAAATGTGAACAAGAAACAGTCCAAGGAACATAAAGTTACCGCATAAACAATCAAAAATTCATATTTGCATACCTAATTGATTTATAATCAAAAACTCTGAAATGAAAATTAACAATCAAGGAACAAATTCATAAACATGAACAATAAAAAGTTTAGATCTACAAACCCATTCGATGTACAATAAAAAACCCATTCATAAAGCACCTACATGAACAATATGAACAATCGAAGGAACTAAACCACATGAACAATCAAAGCCTAAATCACCCACACGAACAATCTAAACCTAATACCCAATGAGCAATTGAAGCCTCAATCACCAACACAATGACATGAATTGAACATGAATTCATATTTTGCCACTGATAATTCAAAATAGCAATAGCACGCATGCGAGTTAGGATCTTCCAGGTTTCAAGGGAAACCAGTTGGAAAACAATAACACATGCGTTAGAGGGCTCGGGGGAGATCACTAGAGGTTCTTACGACGATCAACTCAATATTCATTGTGTGATCAAGGTATAAAGGATAAAACTTGAGAGGGTTATATGTACATGCCTTGGAGAGTTGAATGATTTTTAATTTATACGGGGATAGTCCTTCTTGAAGGGTTGACTCGTAATAATTGAGGTTTGAGAAACTCCCAATAAGGTCTTGACAGCTACTTCGCTAGGATTAGGTTGTCACAGGTCTAGGTTTGAGGAGTTATAAATGTTTGATATCCTTAAGGATCTCGAAGACCTTCTCAATGTACTTGTCACAAGTCTAGGTTTGGAGAGTTATAAAAGTTAGTTATCCTTAAGGATCTCGAAGATCCTTCTGAATGTACTTGTCTCAGCAGTGAGTTGGACAACCTTGTACGAATCATTGAAATATAATATTGCTTTCAAGTGACTCTTTTGTTGGAGGTCCAAACTTTTTGTAAATAGTGTTCGCAGGGCGAGTGCAACCTGAGCATGGGGAGTGATCTTCCTGCGTAGAAGTTTGATGCCCTTCCAGCTTTGCAAGGAAAGGGGAACTTGGCTTAAGTAGGTGTTTCATCTCCTGCTCCACGTATGAATATGTAAGGCAGGTGTTCGTCCTGCTCAGGGGGTTAGGTCTTGCTCAACGTATGAGCATGCACATGAGAGGCATCAGCGTAAGGGGGATCTGTCATCAGCCACTATTGAATATATTAGGGTTCTTCACATTCATGTTCTTAACTCAAATAGTCAATACATCATGAATTGATAGGCTAGAAACTCAAAACTCTATGAACAAAACCCACATGAGCAAATGAAAGGTAAACAAAGGAATCAAGGAATAGAAATAAAGCTGGTTAAAGAAATTGAGCATGAATCGAAGGATTAGAAATCGGTACCCATAAAAGTAAATTTAATATATTATTAATGAAGCATAAAATATGTAACACCCGCAAACCCGGGCTAGTAGTTAGCGGGTAAACGGTATGTGATTATATTAAGTTAATTGATTAAATATGTATGTATGTGTGTACGTAGACATGCATGAAAGTATGTGAGTATGTATGTATGTATATGTAATTAGATATTTAAAGAACACCTCATGCTCGTTTATTTGTGCATGTGTTTGTGCGTGTATATGGATAAGGCAAAGTAGTCACCTCCTCATTTTGAAACAAACATAGAAAGTGTATGTGTGTATGTGTTTACCTCCTGGTGAAGAAAAGTCAAAAAAAAAAGAAAAAGGCTTACTTGAAATTTGAAGTTGTTGATTTGTGAAGTTATATTCAAGACTAAAGGTTAGTTAGAGTTTTCAGCATCTTTGTGATTGTGTTGATATGCTTTGTTGTTGAGTTTTTTTAAATATTTACATGAAGAACACCATGGATGAAGTTTTGAAGCTTTCTTGATATATGGGCTTTACATGTTTGGATGTTTAAATTGGTCTTTATGTGTTCTTGATGCTTATTTACATGATATATGGAGTTTATATATGTTTTGGCAAAGTTTTTAGTAAGTTTTAAATTCTGGTTCTGGGTATTTTGAATGGGTAAGTCGGCTGGATCAAGAACAGGGAAGAAGAAGATGAAAAATTAAAAAATTATAAATTTGAGGGGCCCAGCCTTTAGGCTTCGAATTCGAAGTGGTCTATGGGGAATCCGCTCGAAGTGGTCTATAGGGAATCCGTTCGAAGTGGTCTATGGGGGATCCGCTCGAAGTGGTCTATGGGGGGATCCGCTCGAAGTGGTCTTGGCTCGAAGGGGGATCCGCTCTAAGTGGTCTTGGCTCGAAGGGGGATCCACTCGAAGTGGTCTTGGTTCAAAGGGGGCCGCTCTAAGTGGCCTACGGTTCGAAGTTAGAGCCACTTGAAGGCTTAATGTGACGTGTTTGGTTATTTTTCAGAATGTGGAGCTTTGTTTATTGGATTTTTGGAACGTATTTTATGTGTTAATGTTATATGGATTTATTATAAATATATGTGATATAAATATATGTGGGTATATATATTTATGAATTAGAAACTAATTCTGGTGATTGCTGTGTTTTCAAGCAATACTAAGGCTCAGTGATATAAGACTTCTGAGTGTGGCATTCAAGAATGAAGAGGTGAGTGGATATTAACTCACGGATGGTAAAGGTTATGATTGATGTGATGCACGCAATTGTGATTGATAGACTGTTTAGTCGGATAATGGATGACTGTTTATGTGTTATTTGATCGGGATAAGGATTGTGTACATGATTGGTTGGCAAGTGTTTGGTTCTGTTAGAGACCAGCTATGCGTGTAGTTCGGCTGGTAGACATTGCTGGTCATCGCTACTACCACCGCCTCCACCTTCTGTCGCCACATCTACTGACTACCATTACCACCACTCGCCGCCACTAATTGCCATTAATTGCTCCCTCAACTAATTGTAGCCGCCACAAATCATCACCCCTAGCGGTTGCTACCACCACAACAACTTACTATTGCCACCGACTACCATCAACACCGCTGCAACCATTGACCGCCACCACCATCACTACCGAACTATGTCCACCACCATCAACATATTATATATATATATTAATCAAGCAACATCAATAGTAATAATAATACTAGAGAATACTCGTGTATTCCTTTGTATTCCCTTACTTTTTTCCATTCTTGTTTCCCTCTATTTAACCAAAGGCCTCCAGAAGATCAATATTATAATTTTAAAAGCGTTGAAATTTGACGCGACCAAAAGACCAAAAATGTAATTAAAACTTCTACATTGACACGTCTTGTACGCGTTGAAGTTTATAACAAAGCTCTTATAAAATCTCAACCTACAGCAGCCCTAAACCCCCAATTTCTCTCCTGCAACACACGCATAAACACTAAATTCTTCATAAATCATGAGTTATTACAATCAATCTCAGCCTCCCGTCGGTGTTCCTCCCCCTCAAGGTTTGTTGACTTCGGCCTTTTCAGATTTGATTGCTTCAGATTTTGATCTGATTTTGTTTTTGGCAATTCATGGAATTGATGATCTAATATTATTGATTTTTGTGTTTGACAATTCACAGGTTATCCACAAGGTCAAGAGGGATACGCGAAAGATGCTTACCCGCCGCCAGGGTATCCGCCGCAAGGGTACCCGCAGCAGGCGTATCCGTCGCAAGGATACCCGCAACAACAGTATCCTCCGCAGTACGCGCCGCAGTATGCGCAACAACCGCCTCAACAGCAGAAACAAAGCAGCGGTTGCCTAGAAGGCTGGTAAGAACTAATTAATTACAACGATCGTTGATTCTGATAAAATATAAACCGGATCTAGATTACCCGATCTCCAGGTATCCACATGAAGGGATCAAGTTGACAGTTTTGAATTATGATTACTTGTTATTGTAGATGTTTATGCGCCTGTTATGATTCTTCTGCTTAAGTGTTTAATTGATTTTAATCGAAAAGAATAGGACAGACCATCGATATTTTGACAAAGTATTAGAGAAAATCTGTTTTTTAGTTGAAGATTTTTTATTGGGAAGGGCAATTTGAGAGTATAAACTTTGCTTGCCTGTCAAATTTGAGGAGAGAGCTGTCTTTTTGCACTGCTCATAATTTGTGAATCTTTAAATTATAGTGATTGTTAGCGGTTTATATTCTGAACGTTCGATCGAAGTCTATGTTTTCTTTGACAAAGTCAATGTTTATGTTGATAAAGTCCATACTCTATGTTTTAAACGTTTGATCGTTAGTCTATGTTTCTTTTGATAAAGTTTATGTTTTTGTTGATAAAGTATGTGACTCTATGTTCTAAACGTATGATAACTTCGACAATGATACTTGCATTTGCTCTCAGAAGGTTTTTATTTTCTTGTTAGATATCATAAACTTTTATCTATTAAGGTATTGATCAACATCTGGGAATTATATCTTTTAAATGGGCATTTGACATTGCTTATTTAAACAACTGGCGAGTAGAAACAAGAACTAAATTATTGGAACGGTCTATTATACCGTAACTTGTAATTTGGATCCACCAACAATAGTTAGTTTGAAGTAGGCAGTTCCTAACTTTCTTATTTCGCCCTAATGTCAACTCGAAAGTGCTTATATGCTTTAAAAAACTGCATTAAGCAGGTAAAACAGATTTTAAGAAACACCCACTTATTCCCTTTGATGCCACCCATTAATTGCATGTGCTTTTGCACATGAACCCATGACCAACAGGTCTATTAGTTGTCCCCAACCCAAACACTTTGCCAGAAGTGTTAACAAAGTTTCTGCTTTCAGTCACCTATATAAAATTTCAGCTTCTTGAGGGTAGAGGTGATGTGTGATTTTGTATGATTGTTTATGCAGTTTGGCTGCTCTGTGCTGCTGCTTTCTCTTGGATGCATGTTTCTAGATAAAGGCTTCATTTGGTACATAAGTTCAAGTTATGGAAAACTCTTCCTTGAGATTCGATCTTCTGTTTATCGTTGGTAATAACTTTGGGTTTATACAAAGATTCAAGAATTCGTATGTTCTTGCTTCTTTCTTATGATTTGTTGGTGTTTGGACATGCTGGTTTTAGGTTTGTAAATTGTGAGAGAGATTCCATTGGTTTATATAACTTTCTCTATTTTTCTGGTGCATAAGTCTTGGTTTTTATATAAACCTATATATACATAACGACTTTATAACTTGAATTTTATATAAATTAAAAAAAGGCGAATATAGTTTTGGAATATCAGGTCTGGAGAATATTCGGTTTTCAGAAATGTTTTTTTGAACTGGAGTTTTGGTCAGAAGTTGACCATAAGTGTTATGGTGGTTAAGAATTAGGTAGTCTTTCATTATTGAAAGCACGAGGCTCCGCTGTTTGATGAAACTGGACACTTTTATTTATTAAAACTTTAAAGAGTTGATATTTGGTTTTTAAGTTTTATATTTTCTTTGGACGATATACCTGCTTATGAATTTGGTTAAATATGATATTTTTAAACCTTATAAAGGTAAATATGAAATTTGTAAATTAAAGTGGACAAATATTATATTTTAAGGTTTAAAAAAGACATATATAAAATTTGTCTGATAATTTTGATAAAGGACAACTTAAAAATGGAATTTCAATTTTGATTATATATAATCATTTATTAATTTTGATGCATGTATATCTTTTATATACATTATCAGAGCAGAAGATGTAGGAAAAAACCTATGAAGCTTCGGTCATTAATCATAATCATACATTTTTTAAACTACCATCCACTTCCCTACATATTTTTAATGCCAGTATACTGAAATTAAATTTTAATATTTTTTAATTATGGTTAATAAGTAAGTTATATGTTTTTCTTTTATCAAAATAACCAAAAAATTAAAAAGAAAGGTTATTCTTGTATATTTTCAATAAACAAATAAATATGTTGCATGTGTAAGTGTAATAACGTAAGAGAAAGGAGTGAAAAAGACGTACTTAGGGGTGTTGTGAGCAAAATCAACGGCGCGGAGGTGATGTTTTCCATTCCACCGCAGCTGTGGAGATGATGCTCAAAAGCAGTATGTGGTGAATTCAGGTGTTGCCCCTACTGTGTTTCTTTTTTTCTTTTGATTTGTTAACGGGGTAATACGCGTGCCTATAATTTGGTGTGATCCATAGTGGTAGAAGTGACCATTAGAGGTCGAGTGGTAGACTAAGTTGTGAGGGAAAAAAATTGACGTGATGGTGTTGTGGAATTGATGGGGCACCACTCCTTTTACTCTAACTATCAATTGTTCTCTTGGTGTGGTATGTTATTAGAGTAGACGAAATGGAAACATTTTGGCGTGGGTGATGGGGGAACACATTGTGGTAAGCAAATCTTTCCACGGCTTATGGTTGATGCGACGTGGGGAGTAGTTGTAGAAAGAAGTGTAGGCTCAGCTGACTTTTTTTTTTGTTTAATTTTCTTTTTTGAATTTTGATTGGTATTTGAGTAGTAACTAGCAAAGTCCTATAATTTGATATAATGAGGAGTTCTTTAATGATGGAAGATAAAACTAACGGATATAATGTGTTGAAAGTTATGCGAGGAAAGTAACTACCACAAAAATCTATGTAACTTAACCACTAATGAAGTGCCTTGTTGTATGACCCCATGGCATTACACTTACTCTTATGGTAAAGGAACTATCAATAAAAAAAAATACTTCGTACATAAAAAAGAATCATTTTAAATTGATCATGAATTCGGATGTTAGTCCAACACAAATTTATGAACTTTATAGTAATAAATAGTGATTGTTTGTACAACATAAATAAGACACATTTGACTCGTTTTAAGACTTGTCATCCTATTAGCACAAGTAGATCCGGGAGCTCTTTCGGAAGCCCCAATCTTACTCTAAACACACCATCCTCGGCATCCTACCATCTCAAAAACCTTTTTTGGTACAAGACTTCACTTTGGATTGACAGATATCTTTTCTCACATTCTCTCTCTTTTGACTCTCTCGTACAGATAAATAAACGGAATAAAATTTAAAAAATATTTATTTTTTTTTAAGTTCAAAGATAAAAAGAGAAAAAAAATGAGATTACAAATAATGCGAAGATAATGTGGAGATGAGTGGTGATTATAATAACACTATAGTCAATAATTTAATATCCTTCGTATCAAGCAAGAAAGTGCACGTTAGAGTATTCATAGGACCAATGATAACGTAAGAGAAAGTTGACTATACATTTTAATATTTTATTAATTATAATAAAGTAGGAGTACTTTAAAGTATACATATTTAAACATAGAAGAGTTAGCATGATCGGGCATTTGGTCTAGTGGTATGATTCTCGCTTCGGGTGCGAGAGGTCCCGAGTTCGATTCTCGGAATGCCCCTATTGTGTGTAAATTTTTTTATTGAATTGATAACATTTATTTTCTTTTTATTGAATGATGATGTAATTAGAAATAAACACGAAGTGTGTTAAAAACTGTAAACTTGGTGAATAACTTATTCTTGTTCGTTTTTTTAAACAATGTTTAAAAAATAAAAACTGTGTTTGACATTCACTTACATTAGACTTTTATCCTAAGTATTCGGTGTTTCGTAAGTTTGTAGGTTCAAGTCTCATAGTAATGTTTCCCAAAGTTTTAGGTAGTGGCAAAACGACCGGGTCGGGTAGCGAGTCAAAACGAGATTGGGTTAGAACGGGTTCCTTTTATAAAAACAAAGATGATATATATATATATATATGTATATATATACAGGGTATAGATCAATAAAAAATTATTGTTATTTAAAGAACTTAAAGGACAAATCTCAGCTAATAATTTAAAAAGGTAAAATGAAAATTGACATTTTGAAACTATGTCACGCACCTCCCTTTTCCAAAATTCTGCAGGCTTTCAATTGTTAAAATATATTACTCTCTAAACTTTCAAATTGCCATAATAAATTCAATTTTAAAAATTTGAGCAAAAAAAATATATCAATCTACTTATTTTTTTAATCTTCATTCAATCAATAACACTCTTCTCATATTCCTGAGAAATTGAAAAAAAACTAAATAGAAGAAGTCAAGATTGTTGGAAATGCAATCCATATACAACTAAACCAAAATAAATCAAAATGCACCTCAAACACACACGTAAATAAATCAAACAACATATCAAAAATGCATACAAGCTTAAAACTCCAAAACACATATAACCACATATATGCACACCAATTTCAATTCATAATCAAAACATCCAAAAATGCATAAAGCAAACCTCAAATAACACAACACTTGAAACAAATGCATTTATAAAGAATCAAACATTTGTTTAATGTTGAACATTTTCTAAAATAAAACCTAATTCTCAAAAAATGAACAAAAATAAAAACCAAATAACTTATTGTTGTAGTTGATACTCTGTATCAACAAACCCAATAATTCATACAGAAGATTGCAGATCTGAAGTTGATACACTGCCTCAACAAACCCAATAATCCATATAGAAGATTGCAGATCTGGCAAAATTTAGAAATGCATGAAGAAAATTGAAGCAAACTAGGATACTGCACAATCTGTAAAAATGGTGTTGCTAGTTACATGACGTCGGGTTTGTTCAGACTTGATATATCTCTTGACAAAAACATCAATTTGAAGTAATCGTCCAGATCGCCACCAAAGGAAAGATCCATAAGCAGATCCATACGGAAAGATATTTTTACGGCGACCATCGCTGGTGAGAGATGAACCATATCGAACTATCGGTCATCTAGTGTAACACCCGCAAACCCGGGCTAGTCGATTAGCGGGTTAGCGGTATGTGTTTACTTGTTTTAATTATTTTTGTGGTTATTTTAAGTTAATTGAATTAAAGTAATTAATTAAAATATATATGTGTGTAAATATATATATATGTTGCTGGACGTAATGAAGTATATAAGTATGTATACATGTATGTTAGCACGTTATGTATATATGCATGAAATATGGATAAGAAGAAGAAAACACCTCCTGCTTGGTTTTGATAAACATATGTGTACGTGTATGTATATAACAAATTTAAGATTAACACCAGCTCACTGTCTCAAAGTTAAGTGTGTGTGTGCTAAGGTGTGAATTACCCTATGTTGAAGAAACCTCCTTAGAAGTTACGAAATTGAAGTATTGAAACTTGAGAATTTGTGGTAAATAATTCAAACCAAGGTTAGTACATGTTTTGTATTGATTCATGCTAAGATTTGCTATGTCTTGCTGGATTTTTCATGATTAAACCTTAAGAACACCATTAATGTCTTTGAAGCTAACTTGGTTAAGTGGGTTTTGCATGTTTTAGTGATTTATGTGTTTAAAAGATGTTCTTGATTCATGGAATCATGTTTATAAATGTTTGTATATGTTTTTTGTAAGTTTTGTTAAATCTGGGTTTGATCCATGGAGATTTGAAATTGGCTGGTTATGAATTGAAGAAGATGATGATGAATCTATTATGGGAAATCCGGTTTTGATAAAAAACCGACACATGAAATCCGATTACCTTGAATCCCGACATCCATGAATCCGATATGGAAGAATCCGATAATGAGGATTCCGACACTTTGAATCCGACCCAAATTCCGATATCATTGAATCCGATGCTGAATCCCGATACTTTAAATCCGATCCTTTGAATCCAAGAATATGAAAACCGATGACCCAAATCCGGAACTCGAAATCCGGAGCTTTGGAAATCCGATGGTTGGGGAATCCGACAATTGAGCTTGACGCGACGCGTCCGCGGTTTTTCAGGAAACTCTTGTTTGTTGATATTTTGATGATTGTTTGATTTGTATGCTATCTTTTGAGGATTAAGCTTTGTGTTTATGAATAATTGAGATATAAATATATGTGGACAGATATATTTATATATTC
>JAUEJL010077190.1:0-15756 GCA_032274825.1 Drosophyllum lusitanicum
GAGAACACAACATACCGAAATCAGTCTCGATTCATAAATATATATTCACATATATTTATTTCAAGTATTCCCATATACAACATCTTAGATTCACATATATATAAACATAAAATATGCAATCCAAACGAAACAGCAAACAATTCTTTAATTTCCAGAAAAACCGCGGACGCGTCGCGTCCATGCATTTGACGCGTCGCGTCGGGCTTTGAATGGCCCTTCGAGCCGCCACTGCGAACTCATTTCGAACACCACTTCGAACCAAGAAGACTTCAAGCAGATGAAGGCTTCGATCGGAGCCTTCAAGCTGTAGTTCACTTCGAGCGACCCCAACTAACCGCCATAGACTTCAAATTCGAAGTCAATGATGTAGTTCACTTCGAGCGACCCCAACTAACCGCCATAGACTTCGAATTCGAAGTCAATGAGGAATGCCTCACGTCCCTTAATATGACGCGTTGCGTCGCGTTTCTTCCAGAACCCACCTGCAACTTTTCTTCATCTTCCAGCTCCATACAAACTCCAAATCTCACACACAAAACTGGAAATCAATTTCTAACCATTCTAAACTCATATAAACATCATATAACATGTATACTAACATCAAGGACTCATCAAATCCATTTAAAATCAACAAACTAACAATACCCACATGTTAAGCTTTCTTTTAAACTATCATCAATGGTGTTCTTCACCAAACACATGAAAACCAACAAGAAAACACAACAAGATGATTATAATCATGTTAGAAACATTTACCAACCTTTAGTTTGCTCCAACAATCACTCAATCTTTACTTCAATATTTCAAGTTTCTTCTTGTTCTTTTTTTCTTCTTTTCAAAGAAACACACACACACACTCAAAATATTTCTACCAAAATGAGAAGGTGGCTAATGAACAAACCTTATCCAAGTACACACAAAGCAACACACGTGTACATATGATAATTCCATTTCAAATAAGCATGAGGTGTACTAGACTTCATTTCATCCACACATACTTACACACATACATACATACTCACATACCTCATAATACCCACATATATACATGCTCACATAAAATCAATTTAACAATTGATTTACTCGGTTACTAACATTATTCTCACAACGAGGTATTTTCTATTACCCTCGTACAAAACCAAGTTTATCTAACTCCTAAAATCATGCGATATTAAATATCCATTTAATCACGTAATTGAATATCAATACAAATAAACTAACAAAAATCGCTCACCTCCGACCCGCTCACAACTAGGCCGGGTTTTCGGATGTTACATTGTCGGATTCAAGTAGGTGTACAAAGCAAAGAAAAACTCTAAAGGCGGGGTGGAGAAGTACAAGGCAAGACTCATGGCAAAAGGTTACTAGGAGAAACATGGTGTCGAATATGAAGAGGTATTTGCTCCTATCGCTCGTCTTGAAACAATAAGAATGATAATTGTTATTGCTGCCCAATATAAATGAAAAATTCACCAAATGAATGTGAAGTCCGTTTTCCTAAATGGACTTCTCAAATAAGAAGTTTATGTGGAACAACCTGAATGATACGTTGTCAAAGGACAAAAGGGTAAGGTGCTAAGGTAGAAAAGGCCTTATATGGCCTAAAGCAAGCACCATGTACTTGGAATACTCGAATTGATAAGTACTTCCAATATAATGGTTTCACGAAGTGTTTAAGCGAGTATGCACGTTATGTGAAATTTCCAAATAGAGAAATATTACTTGTTTGCTTGTACGTGGATGATCTTATTGTCACGGGAAATTCTCACACATGATGGATGAATTCAAGAAGTCTATGGCCAAAGAGTTTTAGATGACTAATATTGTGCTGATGTCTTATTATCTAGGCATCAAGGTAAAGTAAACACAAGAAGGAATCTTCATAAGCCAAGAAGGATACGAGGAAGAGATTTTAAAGAGGTTTGGCATGGAGAACTACAAACCTATCAGCACCCCTTTTGAATACGGAGTAAAGCTCTTGAAGCATGACAAAGGAGAGACAGTTGATGGAACTTTTTCAAGAGTCTTGTTGGAACAAACACGATCCTCAACTTGAACTAATTAATTAACTTATACGGAGTGGTCAAGGTAAACATGTGATACGGCTAACATGGCAAGTGTTACTTCAGATAAACACCATCCCCAACTTGAAGTGCCGTAAAATTATATACTTTGAAGTTTATGCATGCCGCAAGTGAGAGAAAGAGTGGAGAGAGGAAACATGAGAGAGGGTATTTAAAAATAAAAACTTTTAAAGTATGTAAAGTGTGAACAATATAGGTATTTTCTATACTAAAGTATGGAAAAAGGAAAATAACAGGAAATTAATATAACACGAAGTATAAAAGTATGGTAATCAATCACTACTTATGGTCTAATTATATATAATACAATTATCAGGATTGATTTGACGTTATGAATAGTAAAATTAATTTATGTGTTTTCAGGTATTAATAAATTCATTGTTTGTAAGATTATAACTAAATTGCATGTTGGCGGAGTGGTTATAGCTCATCTTGTTTACATAGAAGAGTAGTGTTCTATTTCTATTTCTATGCCGTGCATGGCTTTTTAGATCTTTTCACCTTGTCACTTTCTTCCTTTATCCTACTTTTCTTATCATTATTTTTATTATTACTATGATGATAATAACTAAATGTGCAGTAGATGAGTTAGTGAGGCATATGTCATGCAAAGCTAGAAGTTCTTGGTCCAATTCATGGTGCACTTTTTCTTTTTGTATTTCAATTTCTAATATAGCGTTACTTATTATAATTTAATAATTCGTTATATATGTGTTTGTGTGTATTTTTCTTCTTGTGCGTTGCTTTCTTTAATTTATTGTAAATATATCTTTTTATACACTACTACAAAAAAAGATTTCCAGCCCCCCTCTTTAGACCCAGTTTTTTAAAAAGGGCAAAATGCATGAAAATATAAAAAACTTTGCCAATATTGTCATTGTATGCAATTAACTTTAATTTGTACCTAAAAATACATACAACTTACAAATTTTGTTCATTGTATATAATTGGTAACCTGATTACCAAGGTTACCGGTTACCGATTATATACAATGAACAACATTTGAAAGTTTTTTGTATTTTTAGGTACCAAAATTCTTTTATTTTTTGCTAGGTTACCGGTAAGTTGCCTATTGTCATAAGTAACTTGCATACAATGAACCAAATTTGTAAGTTGTGTGTATTTTTAGGTACAAAATAAAGTTGGTTGCATACAATGACAATATTGGCATAGTTTGTTGTATTTTCGTACAATTTGTCTTTTTAAAAAACACCAAAAATCGGGCTTGAAAAGGGCCGCACATGTTTTTATAAGATTCAGACCCGGTCTTTTTAACAAACCGGACCTAAAAGTCTGAAAAACATTCCAACCCGGTTATTTGGAAGAAAACCGGGTCTAAATCTTAGGTTTGGCGCCTTTCAAAATACATGGAGACATTCACACCCTGTTTTTTATAAGAAAACCGGGTCTGAAAATTTAAATTAATTCAGGCCCTCTTTTTTATTATAAAATTGGGCCTAAATACTACCATTTAATGCTACAACGGATCATTGAACTACCACAAAAAGTTGGACCAGGTTTTTTCAAAAAACCAAGTCTGAATGTGATATTTATCGCATAATTTCTATCTTCTTCTTCACTTTTTCTTTCTCTTACATAACTTCTCTTCACCTCTATTACTCTCTTCACCTCAACTAATACACCCAAAAAAGTCTTATATTCCTTCAAAGAATTCAACTTTTATTTACTAAATCTTTTTCACACTTTAATAAAGTGTCAATTTAATCATTGGTATTATAATTTTTATACATTTCATAACTTTTTTATTTTTTAGTATATTTCACTTTTTTATGTAATTTTTGTTGTTTATTGTGTTAATATCTATTTTAGGTATCTTTGTGCAATCGTTAATTGGACTACATTGTTTCTTCACGTCGAAAATATCAAGGTATTTTTATTGTTTTCGATCATTTTAATTTTTGTAATTGCATTTATGTATGTGTACACACACACACACACACACACACACACACACACACACATATATATATATATATATATATATATATATAGTTTATATGTATACATATATTTAGTATATATATTGTTTATATATGTATGCATATACACACACACACACACACACCCATACATACATACACATTATTCATTTTGACATTTTGTGTGGGTTGCCAATTGTTAATTAGCAAACATAGGATCATAGCCTTCAGTTATAACATACTCGTCCGAAATTAATCTAATAGAGGTTAATTTCGGATTGTCCCCGTTTGGGACTGCTTTTTGAATACTTTGTCTTATGTAGGATGTGGATGTGTATTAACAGAGTATTTAAAAAAAATTAGTTTGCATTTTCCTTTACTCCTATGGGTTTGTGTTGTAATATACATACTTGAGGAGTTAAGGAAAAATGCTATCATTTGTTTCTTAAATACTCGGTTAATATGTATTCACATGAGATAAAGTATTCAAAAAGTGGGTTAGGATGGACCACACACAACCACATTCATATGTATATGTATATATATATGTATTATGCGTATATGCATCATATTAACTATATAGTTTTTTAAATTACAGATGGATCGTAGTATATGGATGTACAAGATACCACGTGGTTCGGTTGAATATGTTCATTATTTGTCTGGTTTTGTGAAAACTATAAGGATTATAACTTATAAGGTTAAAGAAGGAAAACGTGAAACTTTATGTCCTTGTAAAGTTTGTAAGAACTGTGTTCTGTTTGAAAATTCTAACAAAATTAGTGGACATCTAGTAGTACATGGGTTTATGGATAAGTATACTACTTGGTCACGACATAGTGAATTATTATCAAATAGTATTATGGATGTCTCTAATTTCATTGGCCATGATAATGAAGATTTAATTAATGACGACAGTTGTGATAATTTAAATAGTATGTTACATGATTTGGAGGAAAATATTGCCGAGAAAAATTATGTTAAATTTCAACAATTGTTTAGGACTCTGAAAAACCTTTATGTTTCTATATAGGGTCTATGTGTGTCTTTGGATCTAGGTGTTTGAGTGTGTGTTTAGATTTAGGTGTTTTAAGTTCATAATTCCAGGCACTATTGTTGATTAAGTCTTTGCTACCACCATTTTTTATTAACTCTTTATTACTGTCGTTTCATGTAGTACTTGGGTGTTCTAGATTTAGGTGTTTTAGGTTCTTTAGGTGTTTATATTTCAAGCACCAGGTGTTTAAGTATGTGTTTGGATTTAGGTGTTTTAGGTTCCTTATAGCTATTCCTTTTAGTTTATACAATTGCTCATTTTAAGGATAATGAGGTTTGTTCATGATTATTTGATAGTATACATTGCTCTCACCTCAACCTACACCAGCAACACTATGTCTTCTTGATTCTGTCAAATTCCAATCAACAATGTTTCAGGCTCCTTTTTTAATTATACAATTAGGTTTCTTTTCTTTTTAATCTACTTGATCATGTTTTCTTTTGTATTTATAGAAGCATCACTGATAAGTCTATTTGATCCTTTCAAGAAATTCAAGTGGAAATTGTGTGGATACAAAGAGTGGCAAGGGACATGAAAATAGTTGCAGACGGTTTCAAAAAGTTTGACAGGATATTCTAGATAAAGATGAAGTTGATGGTTTTAAAAACTATTCAAATGTTATGGTATGGTGGATTGCTTTGGTAAGCTGAATCCAAAGTGGTGATTAGGGTGAGAAGTGAGATGGTCTTTAAGTGTGCTTTTCCTTGGTTTCATTAGGTTATGGTCTGTAAGCTGCTACCAGTAAGTTTGAGTTCAATGAAATTTAATTTCTTCATTTTATAAGGTTAGCATTGATTAGAATTTTGTAGATATAAACAATTGAGTTTTGTTAGTATATTATGATTAATTGTGTAATATTCCGAATTTTAAATATCGTCATTATTGGTTAAATAGGTGTGTATATTGTTCAAAAGAAAATTGTGTTTCATATTTGTAAGAGAGTTTATGGTATATCATAGAAAAATTGGAATTTATTGTTTTAAGGGTGATTATATCAATTTGATGTTATATGTTCATAAAGTACAAATGATAGTGCACAAAATACAATTGGTTAAAGTAAGGAATGGTAGTAATGGCAAATGTTTCAAGTTATTTATTAAACAAGTAAATTGACTAAAACTTTAAGGGCTATATATGTCAAGTTAGAAGCTTCAAGGGGCTAGATGTGTTAAATGTCAAGATATAAGCCCCAAACCCAAAATATCTTGGCTCATTTGGTGGGTTTATCTCTAGAAGCATCGAGAGAAGGAAGAAGAGGAAATCATGTAGATATCAAGAAGTTGGTTGTTTGGGGTTGATTTCAAGATCAAGTCAGTGTTCTAGCAACACTTCAACCATTGAAGCCTTGATTGGTGTAAGAAATTGAAGCTTGACAGATTTGTTTGTTATCACAAGCAAGTTCTAACTCTTAATCTTGTTGAATCTTAGTGTTAAATGATGTGTTTGATAGTTTATTGTTGAAACATGTTGAAATTCTTTTGTAAATGGGTCAAAAATTGGGAAATTGGTGAAATTAGAGTTTGGTTAATCAAGGATATGTTAAGTGGTGATGTTATAGTGTTTTGTTGTGTTACTTGAGTCATTCTTATGCTGAAAATTAGGTTTGGTTTCAAAGGAATTGGATTTTGGCCGATTGGTATTGAAAAACAAGCATAAAGTTACTGTATACGCGGGTTCGCGGCGCGACGCATGCTGTTCTGCGAAGGGTCTTTTTCCAGGGATTTTCCCGCTGCGCGAGCTCCCATGTCTCGCGGCTCGAGCTACTCTGAAACCTCCAAAAACATTATTTTAGCCCCCTTTGACTTTGTAATTGATTGGGGTTTGATTCTATTGATTATAGGAGGTCTTAATGGAGTCTTTTAAGATCCGAAAGAGTGTTTAAGCATAAATTGAGCTTATACTCTTAAGAAATTTTGTTTTCGGTTAACTTATGCAAGTTAGCCTTATATTTTGTGATCATAGGACTACTGATCAAGTGTTTGAGCTTTGGTTTTGATAAGAAATGATCATCATCACTTCATCAGGTGAGTACACCTTGCGGATGCCTAACTTTTGTTAAAGTTTATAAGACATCACAATGTGTTTGATATGTTTGGCAAAATGTATTATGAAACTTATTAAATTAAAGGATGTGGAACTTGTGTATTCTTTCTATGTTAATGAACATCATTATGGAAACAAATGAGGCCGATGCTCCACTTAGGGGAAGGTCTATGTTAATGTTGTGTTTGTACTTGATAGTTTCTTGAGACATGATACTCCATATAGGAGTGAGCTTTGATCTTGTAATAACACATATGGTTATGAGTTAAAGAATTATGTTTACACTTAGAGTGTGTTATGGGCATTGAGATGTCAAATGTGATATTGTTTGTTGAGCATTTATGCTCAAGAGCTATGAGTTATGTGACACTTATGTGTTCATTGTTAAGCTTAAATGCTTGAGTTACTTGGCCTTTATGGCATGTGCTTTATGTGACCCTTGTGGTATGAGCTTTGGTCCAGACTAGTGTTTGAGATACAGTACTTTATACCATGATGGTTCCTAACCATTGGGTGACGTGTATTGGTTCATGTGGCTTTGAAAGTTGGAACCTAGATGCACGGGTGGTTGAGGAATTGGTGCAAAGAGTTGAGGGGGATGATAGTACCCATTATGACCGTGTGGTTCAATAGGCTGATGAGCCACCGAACCTAAGCAACACAAGTAGACTTGGGGAACAGGTCATTCACTCTAGATAACCGTTATATGGTAGATTGCTTCGTGCTTCCCCCACCTTGACGAGGAGATGTGGTTATCCCCATGTGAGCACGTGTTGACCGTGGCTAGCTACCACGTAGAGATATTGTGGCTCAATGGACAGACCCGCATCCTTATGTACTTGTGTGATTACTATTGTAGTATGTACGTTGCCAAACTTGTGTTTTCAAAGATGATGACTTGGTTTTAAAAGATTAAGTTTTTGGTTGTACTCACTGGCTATGTTTATAGCTAACCTGGTGTAAATAATGTTTTGTATCCGCAGGTTGTCTAGTGGCATTTGTGAGGCGGGTAGTTGCTTTGGGGCATTGCCTTGGCTTGAGTTAGTTTTCGTTAATCTTGGATTTCCTATTTGTTTGGTCATGGTCGTGAGATTGACTATGGTAACACCAAAAGATTATGAGTCATATACATTGTTGGAAATTGTTGTTAAGCTTTGTACCTTATTTTGTATAAATATTGTAAAGGAATTTTAATGCATCCTCTTTTAATTAAAGGGTTTCATGTAAACCATGGTTTTAAAAAATTTAAATTTGTACTAAAAATCAGTGTGTTACATAAAGTAGGTAAAATAAAAAATCATACAAAACTTAAGAGATTAATCAGTTTTTTTAAGAAAACTTCAAGGTTTAAATCATAGCAAATTCAAAACTTTATGCTAAAATTGTTTAATAAAATACTTTGATAATTAAACTGAAACTAAACTTAAACTTTGATGCTAAAAATTCACTAAATCTTGTATGATATTTATCTATAAAATATTAATATAATAGACTCAACTATAAAAAAAAATACTATTTAAAAAACCTTATAAAATATATTATCAAAATTTGATTAAAATGATATATCTTTTAAGTTTTTTATGTTTTTATATTATCAAATTTACGTATAAAATTAAAAGATAAAAATTAATAAGTTCACATTCTAACCATTAATAAACTAAATTGATTAAGAAATAATAATTTAATCATTTAAGCAAAAAAACATGATGTCATTTTTTAAATCTTGTGTTTTTAATTTATTTTAAATTTATATAAATTTCACATGTTATCGATGAGCAAACGTACGCTTCTCATTTTAAATTAGTTAAAAAACGATACATTAATTTGACATCTTAATTATAAAAATAAATATAGTATGCCCTACCGTATCTCCCGGATAATATACTAGTTAATACTAGTACTTGTACTAGTGGATAATAAAGTATGAAGAGTCAAAATAGATATTGTAGATTTGTAGTGCAAAGTTACATATGTCCAAATAATAAATTAATTCCAGTTGATGGGGCTACTATACCTTTACTTCTATTTTCGATCCAAAATATAGCCAACACAAATTCATGAGCTACTTTTGACCACTTATGATCAGGATGAACTATACAACGTCATCGCCATTAACACCAACGAATTAAGAACAACACACACTCGTAAAATTAAAGACGTACATTAGCTATCAAGCGGACTATTTGAAAAAGATCGATGATAATTCGTACATAACACTAATTACTTGTAATTATGACTTTTATATATGTCTCTAATACCCTCATAGTCAGAGCGGTAGAAGATTATACGCGCACATTAGAGCGGAAAATACTATAAAAGAAAAGAGAAAAGAGCGAGCGCCCGTGTGTTTGTTTATATATGTATATATTAATCTATACTATTATATAATGCATTTAACACTCACACTTAAATTTATTAATATCTTAATTTTAAATAGCACAAATATTTATACCTCTTGTACAAACAATTACAACGCACTAGAAAATTACTGAGAGTTAAATAAATCATAGTTTAAATCAAGTAACTGTTAAATGGAGTCAATGAGAATCTTATATACCATATATTTTAATAATAAAACCTTCAATAGTATAAATTTTTTTAAAAATGAAGTTCATTCAAATTAAATTAATTTTTTTTTACATAGACGATCAATTGTTTGAGATTTCTTCGTTGAGACTTCGAAAATTATTCTGGTCATTTTCTTTAGTTCATCTTGTTATTGTCATGTTTCTTTTTTTTATATATATCTTCAATTGCATTTTTTTAGAGGGGAATTTTTTAGAATTTGTTGTTGAACGTGTGTAATAAATAAGTGTACGTGATATGTGTAGCGATTATGCATTATATACGTATATCAAGAAAATTAATTAGCCGTTGCACAAAATTACCGTTACTCATGAAAAACAAAAGCCTCTAGTCATGACTGTCACGAACTATATATCTTCATGAACATGGATGACGAACACATCACAAACCCACCCGAATATAATGACGAGCTTCACGAGTTGCGTGACGGCAACAACGAGATGCGTCACGAACTAGTTATAAATTCCTACAAATTCCAAAAAAATAGTCGACCAACCCGTGTTTAATTATGTTGTGTGTACTTTTTCAGTCGATTGACCATAAATCCCTCCGCATGTTCTCTCTTTAACTTTTACTACTATAATATATATATATATATATATATATAGAGAGAGAGAGAGGGTATGTAGTACAAAGTGTATAATCAAGAGATAATGTTATATAAGAGAAAGAAAGAAAAGTGAAAAGGTACTTTGAATTTGTTTACATACATAAATATATAATCTTTCATTCTTGATTAATTAATTTTCGATCGGTTTTTGTGTTTACTATAATAAAATAAAACATTGACCTCTTTAATAGTCTTTTTATATAATTCTTAACACTAAAATATAAAAATGACACTAGATGGTTAAGACTTGGAAAGATAATACAATAATTGATTAACTGAAATTGGATAACACTACTAGAATAGAATCATTTATCAATGGATAAACCTGTCAAAAATCTATCGGTATAAGACGTTTCAAACAGTTTTCTAAAGGAAAAGAAACCATCGTAAGTATCATCATTTCCGAAGCTTTTTATTTTTGAAGGAATCATTACTAGAAAAATGTAAAAGATTGATCATCACATAAATGCTTTTTTTTTTCATTTGTTGAGTCTTAAAATTCATTAGGCACCAAGTGTAGATTAAATTAAAATAAAATCAAGATCCATAATGTTTGACAATCCTAAAGTCGAATTCATTATTATGTTTAAGTTGAGTACCCAAGAAGCAGATAAAACTTTGAACAATGAGGTAAGTTATAACACCTCAAAATCCGAGGTATTGTTACTATAATTATACTTCGATAAAACAATTTCTATACAATGGAAGTCTTTTTTAACTATGATGAATCTAACATATCGATCCTTACCTATACATTTACTAAATTTACAAAGTCCGAAAACATTTAAGTATCTTACACATTCAAAATTATGAACTACTAATAACTTCTATAAAGATATTAAGTTCGTTTCAAAGTTATTGGTCTCGTCTAATTGTTTTCGTCAACAGTTTATAAATATAAAAATGTTTACCCAACCAGTAAATCTTAGAAAAAAAGAAAAGAAAGAAGAAAGCTACCCTAAGAAATTAAACCTTTAAACTTTTGTTACGGGGTTGCATATATATGAATGTGTAAGCTTTATTCCTTCCGACACACAAAACCGTCAGCATTCATCATCACTGCCATCCTTTTCTCTCTCAAAACCACCTTTCAAATCTTCCTTACTTTTTTATGTTTCGACGCATCTATTTTTTGTCCTAAAGAATCCATTCAACATTAAATAAAAGAAAATTGTCTATAGCTACTTTTTTTTTATTAAAAAAAATTATCGGCTTTTATATTTTACGGAAAAACTATTAACTTCTTTTATGATTAAACACTTTACTTTATAAAAAAAATCAATACTATACATGTTTATATCATTAAATCCTTTTACAAATATATTTTTATATAATTAAATCCTTTAACTTAATTCTTTAATTTGACTTTAGTAAATTAATTAATAGGTTTAACTTAGGTAAACAGATAAAAACTTTTTTTTTCTAATATATCTATATAAAATATTGATGCATATTACATTTAAACCTATAATTAAGATATTAAGTATAAATTTAAAATCAAATAAAAATTCCTATTAAAAATACAATCATATGATAATATTTTAATTTATAGTTTACTTTTTCAAAATGTATGAAAGTATACGTTATTGTCGGTCCTTAAAAATGCATATGTTAAGTTAAAAGAAAAAATATGAAGTAATTAAAAGACCAAAGTTAAATTAAATCAAAAACAAATGATGGC
This sequence comes from Drosophyllum lusitanicum, assembly GCA_032274825.1. Taxonomy (NCBI): domain Eukaryota; kingdom Viridiplantae; phylum Streptophyta; class Magnoliopsida; order Caryophyllales; family Drosophyllaceae; genus Drosophyllum; species Drosophyllum lusitanicum. The sequence goes on from JAUEJL010077190.1 coordinate 12,002, forward strand.
AACTTAATTGGGCTCTTTCTCGTTTAAGATGTTCAATAATACTCATACCTGTATCTTACTTCATTCACATCAAAAGGACATTCTGGCTCTTTTTTATTCTTAAAATGTTGTTGAATAATGACGATTAACTGAGAACGCTTAAAGTGTTGTAAGAACGGACAATGCCAAAGAACGTGTTTCAAATTCATTTATCTTGTGAGACTAGTGCTTCTAATATAACTGTCTAGTATTGGTCTCACAATGCAACTTAAGACAATTTTATCACACTCAATGGGAGCATTGTAGGGAATATCTATGTTTAGATGCATGTATTGCATATAATTGTTATACTTTATTGAAAGTACGTCTACATAAGTATTCATTGTCATGCTAATAACCCGGCCATCTACAGAACCTCTGTAAACATTCACACTAAGTTCTTTCAGACATATGTAAATACTTGTCCAATGCATTGGGGGAGGTGTCATATGGTAATTGATGTATTGTGGAAAGCCAAAAATGATATAGAAACAATAGATTAGAAGATTATAAGTAATAAAAATTTGATAATGATATTAAAGCTATAAACAAGACAAATGATATTGAAATAAGAAACATGACAAAGTGACAGAGGTGGATAAAAAAACTCGATGTATCCGTAATGTATGGATAACCTTGAAAACTCTAAACCACAAATATAAGACAAACAAAAAATATATAAAAATCTTAGTCCAACTACCTTGTTTGTATAGATTTAATAAAGACAAAGAGTAAATCATAGTATTTGTTATATGTACATATGTTAGTATGCACAAAGTGTAGATATACGAAGCATGTAACAGTATAGAATAGTTATATTGTGTTTGAGTTGAAACTAAGTGTCTCGGACTGAGTTGTCAGCTTTGTATCAATTAATCAGCTTAGCATCCATATCAGCCTCTTGTGAATTAAATGAGTTGGGATTTCCATCAAACTCTCTTTCTCTCTCTTTATCTCTATGTGTCTAGTTTATCCAAGATGTGTTCAAAGACGATGAGTATCAAGATAGAATTGAAGATGCAAACTGAAGTCTAATACCAAAAAAAAGAGGACATGATCGGTATTAAATAAAGACCCAGTAGAATAAGTTTATATTACCTTTATCTTCTACATTAGTTTTATCTAGTTCCTATTTGTGGAAATTACTAAGGGGCTATTTGTTATAATAGAATGATTAATCATTGAATGATTCTGTGATCTGAATAATTCAAAAGTACTGTATGAAATTGCCTCTGAATATGATATGTTGTTTGATAAATGTTCTGGATGAACAATCTGAATGATAAAAATTATCATTTTAACCTTAATAGTGATATATTATATTATAAGATATGATTGTTTAATAAGACAACGTTTGAAAGAAGGGGTATTAGGGTAAAATACTTAGTGCTTAATGGTTCAGAATGTACTTTAAGGTAGAATGACTCAGCAGTGTTCTTCGGTTTTATTCAACACGGTCTTCATTCAGAGGCGGCAATCAAATACGCTGAATGCTAAACAATTTAGCATTTTGCGTTGAATGATTTCATTAAGCAGCAAACAAACAGCTCCTAAGAGCTTCTTGATATGTTCTAGTTTATGTAATCAGTGAGTTTAGATTATTGAAAGAGTGTATGGGTATGCGATATCGGTTATTGTATCCATTGGTTCTTTTTTCAAAACACAATCATTCATAGTTTATATAAGTTAACACTAAAGAAATTTTAAAAGGAATTACCTCATGTGATCAACTCTATACAATCCGAACCCCTTTGTACAATTGATACTTTGGTTGTTGACACGTATTTGCGACCAACAACTGGTATCAAAAGTTTTGATCTTCATGATTAGTTGAAGAAGATAGATCATATATGGCTGTTAAAGGATGTCTAATGTTTGATTGACAAAAATATGCCACGTGTAAGTTAAGGGTAATGTTGTATCTGAAATATATGATTACAATAAGCAAAACAAGATCGCCCATGGACCTAAGATTCCATTATGACTGTTGTAGTCGGAGACAAGACTCCAGAAAGAATGACAAGATGTTGTATACCTGGGATGACAAAGTGAAGAGCATCCTTTCCAAACTAAATCTTTCACACTCTTGTTAGGTGCAATTCTACCACGAATATGTGGGATACACTGGGTGTGACCTAAGCTATACAGTTATCTCGGTCATAAATCAAATATCGGTTATCGCGGTGAGATATCGGTGGGATATCAGTTTTTTATATTATGTAGAACATATAATCAAAATCATAAAAAATTAAATAAAAAGGATAGAACTCTAAGTCAAAATCTTATGGGAGGAAAGAAGTGGTCTGTCATATAGGAAAAAGAAATAAGAAGGTCTCTGTTTGTCGCTCATACAAGAACGAAAGAAGGAAGGAAAGGTGTGTTAATTAGGTTTTAGGTTGAGAAATGGGCTATTAAAGTTGACAAAAGAAAATCTCCACCAATCTCGGTGAGATTATTGGTTCCAAGATTTCCAACCGATATTTTCTCTATGTCCAAGAACCGAGATCTCACTGAGATTAACTGCACAGCCTATGAGAGGTGATCATTAGCATTCAACGATAATGCTAGAAGTAGTGGCCTCATATGATCTTTGAATTTGGCAAGCATTCTTCGGTGTTTTCGATTCCAACAATGACATCAATGTTCTTAACCTATCATGCTTATTTAATGACATCTTAAATGGAAGAGCACCTTAGTTTTCGATTGAGGTCAATGGAGTGAAATACAATCACAAATATTATTTTGCACATAAGATATGTTCTGAATTTGCTACTTTTATCAAATTATCTACATGTCCACAAGATGATAAGCGAAGGAAGTTCAAGGCAACAAGGAATTAATTAGCAAGGGGACCTGGAATGGGCATTTGGTGTCATTAAACAACATTGGCACAGAGTCACAACCAAACAAGAGCTAGTCTCCTGTAAAAATAAGAAACGTAATGTACACTTGCATTATAGTACATAATATGATTTTAAAATATGAATGATGTGCGATTAATAGCTATGAGAAAATGATATGTTGATGTGCAAAGCAAACGTTCGAGAATTATGTAACTGAGAATGATGTGCAAACCAATTTCTAGATTTGGTTGAATATATTGGACGAATTCACCTACCCGATAATGAAAATGAATAGATATTTTACCTGATTAGGTTTATGCCTATGTAATTTTTATTTTATTTAGTTTTAGTATTGTGTGATTTTAAACTATTAGTGTGATAAACAAAAGTGGGTGAAAGAAAATGAGGTATACTGATATACATGTATTTTGTAGTGTTAAAGATTATAAAAAATGAAAGCAAACATGATATGACATTGATATGGTAAAAAAAATAAGACATGACCGGTAAAAACAATTAGTTTATATCAAAGTTGAATGAGTTGACATATCAACAATTTCTCTCTGTCTCTTTAATTTATTAGATCAAATACAACTACAAAAGTTATGCTATAAAACCAATAATTGAATTGTTTCTTTTAATAAAATGGGTAAGAGTTTATAAGCTTTTGAATATACTATGGGTACATATTCTATGACCCCTTTTGTAACCCTTCCAGTCTTCCACCTATGAAAAATATTTTTCTTGAATTCTACTTGTTTTGATTGATTGAAGAAACAACCTATAAATCTAGATAAGTCATATTTAGATTGAAAAGGATGAGGCAGAGGTGGTGCATGCATGTGCATGTGGAGGCCAACATATAACATTCTCCATGAACATATGCATTATATA
>JAUEJL010077201.1:0-15756 GCA_032274825.1 Drosophyllum lusitanicum
TATTATATATTCATGTGGCCAAAGGACGGACAATAGATACTCTCAAAAACTGCTCGTGTGACTATAAAGTGTTTACAGTCACTAAAACTGATTAATCCAATATAAACTCGTACATAATTCGTCACACATTTTATGGTTTTGGTTACTATTTTTTAAATAGATACGACCACTAACCCGCTAATGTAACTGTATGTACCCTATGGTCACTCGACATTTCGTCGCACATACGCTGAAAACGCAAGTGTGACTATACGCATATCGTCACACTTTTTTAGTGTAACGAAATCGCATCTTTGTTCTAGTGAAAACATATACAAACTTCATATATCATATATACAATCATCAAAATCATATCAAAACCAATTAAAACATCAAAACTAACAAAACCCACTAGTCAAGTTTCATTCAAAGCTTCAACAATGGTGTCTTACTCTTTCTAACATGAAAACCCAACAACAAAACACATCAGAATGATCACAATCATTCTTATAATCAATAAGAAATACATACCAACCTTTTACTAAATCTTCAAACACTAATTCTTTGATTCCAAGTTTTCAAGTTTGCAAGTTCTTGGCTTCTTCTTCACAAAGTAAACACACACATATACTTTCAATATTTCAAGAAGTGAGGAGGTGATTATCCTACCAAGTCCTACATAACAGCACACGTACAAACACACTCATTCAATTTAAGCATGAGGTGTATAGTTCCTAATCATAAGCTTGAATGCATACATACATACACACATAAGTACATACATACATACTCACACTTATCCTTTAGTTCCTTATTTACATGCACACACATAATTAATCCATTTAATTAATTAATATCTCATGAAGCAATTTCTAACAATTAAGATAATCACATAATAAAATAAATATATACACACGTAATTACGCACCGCCAACCCGCTAACGACTAGCCCGGGTTTACGGCTGTTACACTTTTGATATATTTTATTTATAATAAATATAATTATATATTTATAATCGTTTCATTTTTATCTACGTTTTGATATAAATTTTATCATAATACGATATGGTTGGGTATAAAACATACTTATTATGTCATTTGTATTAAACTTCATTTTAATGTTTTAATTAGTTGATTGTTGTTAGTATATTATGGTTTACTAGATTTGATTCCCTTGTGATACACGAGTTAGTTTTAATAAATAATAAATATTAAAAATTAATAGAAAGGTACTTAATAATGATAAAACACGAAATAAATGATAGTTTAAAAAATGGTGATACACGGTGTCAACACTTAAACCAAAGTGGAAACATTGACTCGAGATCGAAGATAGATGTGACAGCGGAAACGTGATATCATGATAGGAATATACATAATTGCATATTATCTACAAACCATCTATCATTATTGTTACTAATTAGGGCAATAAGGTTAAGTTTGTATTGCTTATAATTAAAAAAGAATTAAAAATTATTATAAAATATATTAATAATATTAAAAATTTAGTAAAATATGATATTATGAAAAGTTATAAAGATTAAATATGATAGTTGTAAATTGTAGTGGACAAATGTGATATTTTAAGTTTCAAGAGGGGCATATATGAAACTCCTCTAATAATTTTGAATTAATCTTGACTAACAAAAGTCAAAACTGGAATTTCAATTTTAATCAAATAGATGGTTAAGATCGAACGATTAATTTTATTTTATTAAATGAGGGGTTAGGATCGTATAAAAATTTGATGCATGTTAATCTTTTATTTATATTAGAAGATTAGAAAATTGTATACTTTTAAAATAGGTTTTTATTTTACTTACATGGTTACCACGATTACAACCTGGACACAGTCCGAAAATTACACTGATTAATACTGGTACTCTAAATCTATCTTAAGTTGAGATGCACGTGAACAAAAAAGAATGATGATAGTATTTAGTGGGAAACAAATATTGTGTTTTTTTTACTTTTTAAATATTTCTTACTCTTCTTTATTATATGCTGAAGAAATCTGGACGGTTTGTATTTTTTATTTTTATATTAATATACATAAATCACAAAAATACTTTATTTGGGTGATTCGGTTAATAATATACGTAACCAATCACAATCGAACGGTATTATTAGTTAACCAAAATTTAGAAAACAAACTTATTTGTTACAAAAATAGTTTGATTAGTGTAGGTTTTATTGGTTAAATCAATTTTTATACCCGCGTTATTAAAAAAGTAAAAGTAATACTCACATGAGAATAGAATAAAGATTAATGAAATAACAGTTTTTAGCCATACATAATAAGGTAAAGATAATTAATACATAAAATACAAATTAATAATACATAAAGTTTTTATATATAGCTACTTTTATTATGTAACGATCGTCTTCTTCGTTGAAAATAGTTTAACTCATAATCTATCTTTAGTTAAGATGCAAATTTGTGTGGACAAGATTGAATGATGATAGTAATAATTAGTAGGAAATTAAAAAAATAATATTTGTTTTTTACTTTCCTAAATATTTATTTTTTTATTATTATTTTTTTTTTATATGCTGAAGAAATATGGGCGGTTTGGATTTTTATATTTATTTTTCACGTTTTTCTTTGAAAAGTCAGGCAATAAAAAAATATTATTCTCAACCGTCAAACCAAGATAACCAGCACACGATTAAATAAAAGCACAAATCCATTAAAATAATAACAGTAAATCGCAGGAATATTTGGATGCAACACACGGATTTGTTCAATATTAAAGTTAATTTATCAAATTTTGATTTTCTTTTTTGGATTTTTTTTTCAAGTTTAATTCAAATAATACTAAATATTTTTTAAGTTTCTTAAAGCAAAACTTAATCATATTTAATACTTTAGTTATTTATCTTAGAAAAAATTACATAAAAGTTTAATTATCTTCACATCGGGTAGACCGGTTTCGGAAAAGTTATTTGGGGTCTAGGGAATTCTAGAAGCAATAGTCCTTGGTAAAATAACTCTCAGATCGTCGTCCGATAATGTTGAAGTGTAGAGTATATGATTTCTAATCAAAACGTTTTCGAGTTTTTGATCAATGGTTGGAATGTGAGACATGTAACTCCGTAGTGATAATTGTTGGAATTTGATGGCAACTCAAACCAAACGGAATGAAAGCAAAACAAAGTTTATCAAGGAAGGTTTCAAGTTTAAAACTTTATTACCATCAAAATCCACTCAATGGAACAATATCTACTAAAGGTAATGCAACAAAAAAGAGGGGCAAGAGATGTATACTATTTAGAGCAACCGGAGAAACCAAGTATAAGGATGAACTAGTTCACCAAAGATGGTATCCTCTACCAAAAGTCCACGCCGAGTTAGTGAGAGCCCCAAGTGCTAGCAAGCCTCTAATTAGCTTCAAAGCCTTGAACCCAATTATGAAACAACATCGTATCTCCCTTTAACCAGACCGAACACTCAAGAATACTCCAAGTTGTACTTCACAAGTGTATGTAAGTGTGGTCTTTTGTATATATGCCAAGTAGTTCAATAGAGAGTAATGGAGAGCGAATGCATGCTATTTATAAGCTTCAAGATACCTCTAAAAGGCCGAAGGACCAACCAAGAGGTAATGACGAAGAAGCCATGCATTGTACCACCCAAAAAGTCTAATAAAATTAGAGTGCCTCTACAGCTCCCTCGTCACGACCCTTGAAGGTCTTCACGGCTTGTGAAGGCCAAGCCTTCCACGTCCCATGACGGGACATAGGCACTCTTCATGACCACATCCTTCACGACTCTTGAAGAACTCTCAACAACCAGTGAAAGCCCAAACCGAACCATCATGATTCTTTGGTCCTCTCCTTCCGTTTTATGATAGTAGGGTTCATAGTAGTCCAGCGATGGTTCAAGCTTGGTTGACGTAGAACATTAAAGATCTCAAGAACAATAATAAACCAATTAAAAAGTTTAATTAGTTAAATATCATAATAATAAACCAATTAAAACAAGAAAAAGTTCGTAAATAATAACCTATTAATTAGTAATAATATTAACCTTAATTAGTTAATAACTTACTTGAAAATGTATAACTTATTAGTTTTAATTAAATTTTGTATAAAAATAAACCATATATTATTTAAAGATATAATCTTAAAAAAACATTGCTCATGTGGTGCTTAGAGAAAGTGCTATGTGGATTGCCTAAGTGTAACCTCCTGACTAGTTAAACGGTTAATCAAGTCAATATACGTCTTTTTTGTTAATTGAAATTTACAGTCATTTATCGACCTTAAAAATTAGGACATTACATTTATATGCAAGTTTTCTTTACAATTTACCCTAAAAACAATATCAATGTAAATTAAAAAAGTAACCGGCCATGTGATCATCAAGTCAAACGTTACACAAAATTGGTAAGAAAATAAAAGTTGTTTTACATTAAAAGTGAAATTGTGATATATCTTTGTTGGGAAATGTCAGCTGACATGTGAATTAATGACACTGTTGATGACGTAAGGGCCTTCCCATCGCACGTTAGGGATATCCACAATTCGCTTCCGAGAAAAAAAAAGTTCAAGTTCTGAGAAGCATGGTCGTGCCTTATTAAGGAGCATGGCCGTGCGTGTATCAAGGTTGTGCGTCTCATGCGCCACCTTTGGTAGTGAGGCATGACCGTGCCTTGTTAAGGCGCAAAGTCATGCGTGTCCCTTGGGTGTGCGCGTGCACACTGTCTTCTATTATGAAGCATGATCGTGCCTTGTTAAGGTGCACAACCATGTGTTTTACTAAAATTGAAGATAAGTTCAAACTTGATATAATTCAACTCCAACTTTGATTTATCCTATATCTAGTATATATACAAGCCTGTAATCCGGTTATAGGTGCTTGAAAGCATACAAACACCCAGAAACAAATTAGAGAGGTTAGGGAGAGAATCAAGGCTTTTTGGAGGAGATTTGTCTAGCACAAAGGATTGCAAAAAGGTTCCTACAGTGCTAGAGTAAGGATTATATCTTCTCTTAGGTGTCGTTTGTTTTCGAAGACATAAATGTCTTATGTCTTATTTCATGTCTTCGGGAGAAGATGTGGTTTAGAAGGTCTTAAGTCTGAGAAGGTCTGCGAAAAAAAGACGTAATTTTTAGCTTCTCAAAATAAGCAAAAATAAGACAGAATAAGGTCTTATGTCTGCGAAAAAACAAACAAGCTTATTAGAAACGTCTGCGGGCGCGCAAACATTTCTTTGAAAAAACAAACAAGCTTATCAGAAACGTCTACGCGCCCGCAAACGTTTCTTTAAAATAAGACCTTATCTTTAAAAACAAACAAAGCCTTAGTTTGTTCCCGAGCTTCTTAACATCTAATGGTAAAATTTCTAAACTCATTCTTGTTGTTAATTTGCATGTATGAGATCCATTGGTGGGGTATATGGTGATAATTGTTTTGTTTTTGCCACATTTAATCCTTTGAAAAGATTACCATATAGTCCAACAACCTTTTCATACATTAATAATTCATTTAAAAATTCATTACACTTCAAAGTAGTTTGTATGTATGTATCATATGCATGTATTCATAAACGTATAAGATGTAACAACATATATATTACGAGTGTTGCACAATAAAGAGTAACTAACCATTTTACCCTCATGTATAATACGCATGAGAAAAATGCATGCCTTCAACAAATGAACATTTAAATAAAAGAACGTTCAAATTAAACTAGTTAACTTAATACCACCGAATAATATCATACTTTTTCAAAAGATTCGATGTAGGTAACTTACTTTTTTATTACCTAAATATGTAACCTACTTTGTAATGAATTTTTAAAGTAAGCAAGGACTTGAATTTTCTGATTAAAGTTTCAGTCGTAGACAGAGTTTCCACTATTGGATTACCACCAAAACTTGGTGATCTGACCGGATTTCTTTCTTAGTGGTGATGGTGGAATTTGATTATCCTCCAGTCAACTGTAGTTGCGGTGGTGGCTGCGTTATTACTGTTTACTATGAATCTGGCAACGACAACAGACAAAAAGCCGATCAGACTCCACCGTCACCACCAGGAAGGAATTTCGTTCGGACCACGAAGGTTTGACGATAATCCAACGGTGCGAACTCTTGTTAGAGTCAAAATCCTAATAAAAAATTTCAATTCTTTACTTGGTTTAACACGTCACCGCAAAGCAGGTTACCTATTCAGATAATAAAAAATAAATCACCCATATCGACTCTTTTAGAAAAGTAGAATACTATCCAGTGACGTTTACTCTAAGGATGATCATAGTAATTTAAGTTTTGTTTTATTAAACGGATATTTTCTATACCATACTCTAGTTTTATTGTACATCTTACGCTATGAAAAAAAGCAGATTTGATCTATATAATCACCTTTATGTCTAATGATTATGTCATTTAGAAAAAAAATGTGTAGCTACTAGCTAGACCCACCTAAACATCTGTTATAGTTGTTTTGTACTTACAAACACTTAATTAAGTAAATAATTAAATGACTAATAATCTAATATACTCTTCATTTAAAATATTTACGAGTATGAAAACAACTAAGATAATTTTTTACTAGAAATATATATCATATCCCCCGACAATTAATAAGGAGAAATACTCAAAGAATATAGTAGAATAGGGTATCAAAAACATTACCATATATTAAATATAAAACCCACCTAAGAGCTTATAGCCTAGCGATATCTGGTGTTGTGGAGTGATCCCTTTCAAGAGGTTATGGGTAGGGATGTAAATGAGCCGAGCTACTCACGAGCTATTCGAGCTCATATCGTTAAAAGCTCGAAACGAGCCGAGCCTTAACGAGCTCGAGCTCGAGCTCGAGCCTAGATTAAAGCTCATTTAATAAACGAGCCGAGCTCGAGCTCCAAAGAGTGGGCTCGCGAGCTTAAACGAGCTCCATATATAATATATTTGTTAATATATATCATTTTAATAAAAATATTAAAATAATATCCGAGCCTAAACAAGCCTAGTTTAAACGAGCCGAGCCCGAGCTTCATAAATATTAAACGAGCCGAGCTCGAGCTCAACATCTTAAGCTCTAAACGAGCCGAGCTCGAGCTTAAAAAGTCCTAAACGAACTTGGCTCGATAAGTGTTTGGCTCGGCTCCACTCGTTTATATCCCTAGTTATGGGTCCCGTTGTGGATAATATACTAGATTTAAGGATAGATTCAGTGGGTGTATGTTTATCCTTAAAAAAAAGTTAAATATAAAAACGAAGATAAACACAAAAATTAAAAAATTTAACATGCAGTCAAAGTCTCCAGAAACTAAGATTGTAACATGGGTTTATGATAAACACGTCATTTAAAAGCCAGGTCAAGAAGCAGACTAATATTTATTGTTTATCCAATTAAAAAGCTAATATATATTTATAATATAATAATTAATAAAAAATATACTCCAATTTTAACTTTTATTAATAAATTAAATTAAAAATAAAATAATCGTAAACTGAAAACAGAAACTTGGTTAGCGTGTTGGTAATGTTATCTCTTTATCTACGCGAGGGGATACCGGAATGCTTCCATTAATCATTTTTGGCTTCCTCCACTCTTTCCTCGTCACCTTCTCATTATTATATATATTACCATATTTTTTATTATTATTATTATTAAATAATAATCCAGGTGCATATGTTAGGTGTTTTTACACTCACTACTTTTAAATAAAATGTATTTTGATCATTTTACGAGTTTAATAATTTATTATGAGTATAAGAATATCTAAGGTAAGTGTTGTTAAATGCATGAATGATTTCTTCGTATTACATCATATTATATATTATACGTGGAATCATCGATGCAGTTAACATCATCTAGATTGGGTGTTTTTACCAAGGTTCTAAATAACATGAGGCGTAGCATGACGGCTTGGTCAAGTCTCAAACCCTGAAAGTCATGGCAAGGCCACGACATTTCCTAATAAGTGACTTAAAACGACAATTTTGTATATACATTATAATTATATATATCCAATAATACAACAAAAATAAAAAAGCACATAATTATAGATTTATAACATAGTTTATCAATCTTTTTTCTACCTTTTGGTATATTCAACCATCATTATATCTGAATAACTGTACATATATTCGGCCGATATGACTTGATACTTTTATCATATCTCAAAAAACACGGCTTATAAAGGGTAAATGCGCTTCAAGTTGAGCATTAGCATACATCAAACCTTATGCCCAAGCCTTGAACCTTAACGTGACGGTATGGTCAAACCTCTAAGCCTTTGCGAAAACTATGACAAAGCCAATGCGAGATTTTTAGTACCATGGTTCACTCCCAAAACACTTAAATAAAGAGTATTTGGTAATTTGACTGTTAAATGAATTAAGTGATTTTGATTTTTGAGAGTGGAACAATCTCTAATACATGTGTTGTTAACTACATAGATAATTTTCTATATAGGAGCGTGGGGGGATTGAGTGTGGCAAGGTGCATGTAAGGAATTCATGGGTGCATGTAAGGAATTCATGGGTGGACAATCCAATTGAAGGAGGGGGAATTGAACGGCTAAGATTGGTTCTCGCGGTTTTCGCAAGAAAAACGGTTCTCAAATAAACTTTTCGCTTTCTGTATATTATATGGATAATGATATGTTACTACACTCAGATAAATAATTAAAATATAGAATTATTAAACTATCCTTTATTTAATAATGTTACTACTATAAAAACACCGATATTAAGTGCTACCACCAACGCATGTATCATTGCCCCCATATTATATGGTATTGTTATTTTTTATTATTATTTAATTTAAATTAATAAAATAAACTTTGATCAAATTGCATAATATCTGGCTACGTGTATATGTGTGTATATATATGCCCTCCAGCATCTCTCTTCAAAACAGAAACCTTTTTTTTGATTTTTTTTGATAATTTTGAGAGCACAAAAAGTGATCTCAGTTTCAATTCGTTCATTATTTTTTAGTTTGATTGATTGATTGATTGATAGAAACCGATTAAGAATTAGCAGTGAGTTGTGTTCTTGGATCATTGATTTGAATCAAATGGTATTAGTCGGAAGGAAGAAACGAAGCGGAGAAGAGGGAATGCAATTGCAATTGGGGAAATACGAGATCGGAAGAACTCTTGGAGAAGGCAATTTCGGTAAAGTGAAATTCGCTAAAGACGTTCAAACTGGACATCCGTTTGCCGTTAAAATCCTTGAAAAAACCCGAATTAAAAACCTCAATTTCTCAGATCAGGTTACTTTTCAACTTTTCATTACTGTTTTGTGTTTATCTTCTCTGTTACGAACTTGAATCGGTTACTTTTGTTGATTGCATGTGTTTGATTATTGTTCACGATCTGGATTTTTGATCGAGTTTCTTAGTTTCTGATGAGATTTTTGTCTGATTGAATTCGAAGGATGTTGGTTTAACTGAAACGTTGGATTGAATTTCGATTACTTGAGAAGCTATGATGTGTTCTGATTGTGTATTCATTTGTTGCAGATAAAGAGGGAAATTGCCACATTGAAGATCCTTAAGCATCCTAACGTCGTTAGATTACACGAGGTTTCCTTCTAAACATACATCTGATTATTTCTCTTTTTTTTTTAAATTTTATTAATAAATTTTTTAAAAATTAATTATAAAAATTCAAACTGGGTTTCGTCGTAAATGGATCAAAGATAGGAACGAATCAAATTAGGGGTGTGGTGGGTCAGAAACTTGCGTAAGTTGAATCAGTTGATTTCTTTCGTGTAATCATCTTCTTAGAATATAACATAAAATATTAAATTAAATAATATAAATAATAAAACATCCTTCTCGTTTTCCATTAAATTAATAATTAAAACAAGTGTTAATAATTGGTTTGTTTATTTTTATTTGGTTTTAAGATAATATCATTATCATACACGCCTGGAGCTACAGTGTTTATAATTCATGGAATTATTTTCTGGTTCAGGTTTTAGCAAGCAAAACCAAGATTTATATGATTCTTGAATATGTCAATGGAGGTGAATTATTCGATACAATTGTAAGCAACACGTTATGTTCTTGTTTTTTTTATAAAAAAAGAAATTTAACATTACCTCTTATAGATTACTTATGAATCTTTCTTATAGGCATCAAAAGGTAAATTATCCGAATCCAATGGTCGTAAGTTGTTCCAGCAATTGATCGATGGGGTCAGTTATTGTCACGATAAAGGCGTTTATCACCGTGATCTTAAGGTCATTAACTCTTTAAAATCAAGATCCTACTATACTCATGGTGTTTACATGTATAATTAACTAACAAAAAGCTGGTTTCAAAACTGCAGCTAGAAAATGTTCTTGTAGATGCTAAAGGAAACATCAAGATATCTGACTTTGGCCTTAGTGCCCTGCCCCAGCATTTAAGGGTATGTTGATTAAGTGGTTTGTACATCTAAGGGTATTTTTTTTTTCTGTTCTTTTTAATATAAATCAGATTAAAGTAACAGGTTTGTGATGTATTAGGATGACGGGCTACTGCATACAACCTGTGGGAGTCCTAACTATGTTGCTCCTGAGATTCTCTCTAACAGAGGGTATGATGGTGCGACATCAGATACTTGGTCATGTGGTGTCATATTATACGTTATCCTTACGGGTTATCTACCATTTGATGACAGAAATCTTGCAGTACTTTATCAGAAGGTATGTTTTATGTATAAAATTTAGAGTTTTATTGGATTAGAGGTTGTGAAACTATTTTTTCTAATGTAATTAATTTCGAGTGTTTTTGCAGATTTTCAAAGGGGAGATGCAGCTGCCCAAATGGTTATCATCTGGAGCAAAGAGTTTGATTAAAAGAATTCTTGATCCCAACCCTAAAACAAGGATAACAATGGCCGATATCAAAGTAGACGAATGGTTTAAACAGGATTATATTCCTGCTGTTATTGATGAAGAGGAGGAAGATGTATTAATTGATGACGAAGTTTTATCAGTACATGAGACTGTAAGAAATCAAATATTTCCATCTTTTGGTTCCAAAATCTCGAAAGTTTTGATTTTTAATCCATGTTTTGGTTGTTGCAGCCAACGGATTCAGAAAAACATCCGGAATCTCCTACTACCCATATTAATGCTTTTGAACTCATTGGAATGTCATCTTGCTTAGATCTTTCTGGGTTCTTTGAGAAAGAGGTAAAAAGATTTTATTCTGACGTCTGTTTGCAAAATCTTGACTTGATGTCTCGAACAAATCTCACTCTTGGTTTGTTTCAGGATGTATCTGAGAGAAAGGTGAGATTTACATCTACTTATTCTCCAAGAAAATTGCTGGAAAGAATTGAGGATACAGCATCACAGATGGGATTTGGAGTTCAAAAGAGAAACGGAAAGGTCAGTAATGATTATTCCTTCTTGTAGCGGCGTGTTTGGATGGTTTATTAACCTAGATTTTGAAATTTTATTTTATTTTTTCCAGTTGAAGGTGTTACAAGATCACCAAGGGCAGAGGAAGTCTAGTAATTTATCCGTTACAGCAGAAGTAAATACTTCATACTATCCCTCACTGAAAATCCACTTGAATCCATTGATTTTTTTATTTTCTTATCAACATTTCTTGTTTCTTAATGTTGCAGGTTTTTGAAATAAACCCTTCATTGTATGTGGTTGAGTTAAGAAAAAACAGTGGAGAGAGTAGTGTATATAGACAGGTACACTCTTCTTCCCTCTTTTCCATTTAGATGAACCATTGTCTGACCATTTAGCTACTGGATCTTTGATTTGACCCATGATGAATATATGGATCATGACCCATTTAATTTTCATGCTTGTGCAGTTATGCGACCAGGTGTTAAAAGATTTAGGGGTGTCAAGAAGTCAAGAGAATTTGGCAGCAAAGTTGCTAGAAGAAGCATCGTAGCGGGCTTTCGGCTCCTGATTTCATATGTATATAGGAGATGTCAATCTTCAATCTGTATTGAAGGTAGTCCTTTTATTTGGTTCTTTTAATGATTTTCGATTCGATACGAGAGTAGAGAAAGCTACCAGAAAATCTGGAACTAGTGCATACATATCATATCATAATAGTGGGGGATTCTTGGGTTTAAGGGGTCTAGGAAGCTTTAAAGTTTTAAGTGAATAGAGATTGTAATAAACAAGTGTTAATAGTTTTGTGTATATTGGTTTATTATTGGAAATTCAGGATTTTATTTTATTTTTGTCATTCATTGAAAATAAAAGGAAATAACTTATGTTGTCTCTGTCACGCGAATGTGTTGTGTTATTAGTCAAGTGGGTTTTTAATAATTTATTATTATTATTATGATATGATTAAGATTAAGAAGATATAATTGTGACCATTTGGAAAGCCATATTTCAGTTTGATAACCATTCAATCGTTTGTAAAGGTACAAGTTGAGAAATATATATGGATGTCTAGAGACATCCATTTTTATATTAATTTGTGTCGGACCAAAACACGACCTGTCACGTTTTGTCTTACATATTAGATAGGTCTTACTTTGATTTTTGTGAGAGAACATAACTATTAATGTTTGACTAACTTGTGAGGATTTTAATTTATTGGTTTGTAAATTAATGAAAAATAGTATTATTAATGTTTTTTTTTTAATATTAACCAGTTGCAAAAGTGTTTGTATCAAATAAAGGCACTTATGCTTTGATCAAAATGGAATTTGCTTTGTAACATAGACATTATTTGTTTGACTAGTAGCATAGGGATTTTATTATTATTATTATTATTTAAACTTGTTTTAATCAAGCACATCACATGGGTCATAAATAAATGGGTTGGACCTGGGTGGCCCATTCCATCAGCGGGCCTACCTTGTCTTTTCGTTTCTCACCAATCAGATCCAAGCCCAACCACTGGCCCACCCTCTTTTCCCTTTTCCCTTAATTCCATTCATTTCTTGGTTTACAAAAACAAATTAAAATACTAATAGTATTTTTCTAACGATATCAGATGTTTAAGATGATTTTTAAAATTTTGGGTTTAAGTTACATAGTGAACAAAGTATAGTTTGAGAGTAGGTTTAGCTATTTCGAGCATTTAATTTGTCGCTATTGTGTTTAGTAAACTTCCTATTCTTGTACTAAACTTATATAAGAGTTAATTACACGGATGGTAATTTAAGATATGCCCAAATCACAATCTTATTTATTTAAAAATCTTGCAAAATCAATCCTTAGTTTTCAAAAGTTAAACATGAATGGTCCTCTGGCCGTTAACATTAATGGTGTTAATGTTAAAGTTTTTAAAATACCTATTTTACCCATTTCAATATTACAAAAAAAAAGACTATAACCTTTAGAATTTATAGTCAAAGTGTTATTTTGTTTTTAATATTTTTATACTTGTTTCAAACAAGCACATCACATGGCTTATAAAAGGGTTCGGGCTGGCCCATTCCATCAGCTGGCCCACCTTGTCTCTTTGTTTCTCACCAATCAGATCCAAGCCCAACCACCGGTCCTCCTCCACCGGTCCACCCCCACCGGCTCACCCTCTTTTCTTTTTTCTCCTTAATTCCATTCATTTCTTGGTTACAGGAACAAATTAAAATACTAATCGTATTTTTTTAATGATATCAAGTGTTTAAGATGATCTTTAAAATTTTGGGTTTAAGTTACGTAGTGGATAAAGTATAGCTTGGAGTAGATTTAGCAATTGTGTAAGTTCTGCTGTATAAAAAGAAGTATGGAATTAGAATGAGTTTTAGAAAAAGTTTAACTGAACTTCATGGGTAAAGTTTTTGGAAATGCATTCAGCTTTACACTTTTTGCTATTGTGTGTATCGAACTTTAAAAAATTATATTGTGTGTATCAAACATTTAACTTGGTTATTGTGTGTATTAAAATTCTTATTTCAAGTACTAAACTTATATAGTTTTTCCTTTTTATGTAATTAAAGTTATACAATAGCAACAAATATATAGAAACTTTTAAAATCCAATACACATAATAACAAAATGTGTAAAGTTGAATACATTTCGAAGAACATTATTATAATATTAAACGACATGAGTTCTTGAGAAGCATCTATTAAATGTCCCTGTGATACACGGGTTGGTCTAAAAAATAACAAACATTAATAAATAATTGTAAAATACGAACGAAATAAGAATTAAAAGAATGCGACATACGGAGTTAACACCCATACCAGCAGTAGAAGCATTGATGCGACGTTGAGGGCAAATATGATGGCAGAAATGTAGTATGATGATATGAATAAATATGATTGTATTTCTTATACAAATTATCTATCATTATTGTTACAATTAGGACAATAATGTTAAGTAGTTGTTAACTATAATTAAAAGAACTTAAAATGATTATAAAATTTTAATAAATAAAATCAGGAATTTGGTTAACTATGGTATATTAAAATGGGTTATAAATGGTAAATATGGTATATGTAAATTAGTTTGGATATTTTAAGGTTTAAGAAGTTATATATGAAATTTCGTTAATATTTTTTATTCCGTTTTGACCGAAAAAAGTCAAAATTGAAATTTTAATTAAATTGATGATTAAGATTAAATAATTAAATTTATTTTATTAAATGAAGGGTTATGATCGTTTAATAAGTTTGATGTGTGTTAATCTTTTATTTATATTAGCAGATAACACTAAAGAGCTTATAGCATAGTTGTATACGATATCTTAAGTGTTCTTTAAAATTATAGGTTCAAATCATGTAACAGATAAAATGTTTAGATTTAAGAGTAAGATTAGATAGCGTTTGTTTTCTGCAATTAAAAAAATGTCGCTTATTCTACTTGCTTTTTACCTTGATCTTTCATTGTTTCAATTTATTAATTAATAATTCTTTTTATCGCAAAATGATATCATACTGAGCCTGGGGTGTGAATTTCAATAATCAAACCAGTGGGGTCAAAATTGAAATGCAAGGCTTGGGTGAGTGTTGGCCTGTTGGGGTTTCATGCCATAAGTCACTATTAATATCAAGTATGTATGGGGAAAAAACATAAATCTTTTATGAAGAAATTAAAATATATTTTTAACTCACTTTCTGATTTTACACACGCAAATTGTTTGGTAGGTAGAACATTTCTCCACCAAAGCCTTGTAGCCCAGCTATATATATAGTTTTGAAGAGTTGTGCTCTCTCTTAAATGGTTGTGGATTTAAGTCTCGCTATAAACAATTGAAAAGATTTAATAATATATTTAGTGGGTATGTGTGTTTGTTGATAAAAAAACTAGAACATTTCTCTAAAAACATATCAATCATAATAAGGGAAAAACAAGTTATTTACTTAAAGGGGTTAATATAAGCATTCAAGCTCTTGAGATCGTATGCGGATTATAGGCCAACCTAGATGCGTGCCAAGCGGGTGTTTGTAACATCTTAGGCGAATCCCGCATCAGCCGTGGGCAGAATGGGTACTGGGCTTATAAGTAAATCTTGGCCTTACGGAACACGGTTTGGGGCCACAAGCACGACAGATCCTATGAGAACTCTGCAGTTAAGCGTGTTTCGGTGAGAGCAATCTAGGGATGGGTGACCCACTGGGAAGATCTCGCCTAGTCGCCAGAAATAAAGCCATGAACCAGTGGGGCAAAACTGACAATATTGTGTCGTGGTAAGACGGGGTGTTTTTGTAACACCTTAAGCGAATCTCAAATCGACCGTGAACAAGAGAGGTGTTGAGCTTATAAGTAAACTTTGACCTTATATGACACAACGCGTTTTGGGGCTACAAGCACGATAGATCCCATGAGAACTCTACAGTTAAGTGTGCTTGGGCGGGAGCAATCCAAGGATGGGTGACCACCTGGGAA
>JAUEJL010077212.1:0-15755 GCA_032274825.1 Drosophyllum lusitanicum
AAGCAAGTTTTTGTATTGGATTGCGTATACATAAATTATAAGAAAGAGGTAATGTCTTGACCACTAGAATTCCTTTTGGCTTAGTGCTAAGCGTCTTGATCCTAACAATTGGTATGAGAGGAGGTCATGGGTTCAACCTTTGTCGTGTCCGTAAATTGCTTGGGGTGGATGGATGTGTTATTAGCCACCGTCTTCCTAAATCCACTTGTAGGTTGTGAGATGTTGGAATCTAATGAGTCTAAGGCATTTGCGGCATATGTTTTGGGGGGGGGGGGGATTGTTGGATAATGGATATATTGTCAACGTAATCATTAAAGCTACCCCATAAAAATAGATCACATAGACGGCTAGACTACTTAATATATAAGAAAAAAGTAGCACCTTAACCATCATGAATTTTTTTTGGCCTAGTGATAAGCGCCTTGATCCTAATAACTCATAAATTTACACCTTTTGTCCATGGCAGGACTTAACCCATAACCATAGGCCATAAGAAACATCTTACAACACCTTGATACGTGATTTAGTTAATTAATTAGGGTTTGTGTAATATACTTCAAGAAGCAAAGGTTAATTTATATTTATGAAAAATTGAATGTTGCTTTTATATTAAAAAACGTATACATTACATAGTAAAAATAAACATGTTCGACTTTATCAAATATAGATTTATTTAAAATAAATATTTAACTTAAAAAAACCCTTAACATTATTACACTACACGTGTTTGAAAAAGCCATTTATATATCCGCCAAATTTGATTTCCATATATTGAGCTAACAAAAATTACATATCTCTTGTTTGATTAGTAGAATTCGAAGTTATACAATTTATTTAAATTCCATTCCGTCCACCTATAAAATAGACTTTTCATTATTTGAGGGAACGTAAACTTTCAACAAATAAGATTCTATTCAAAAACAAGTTTACCAAACACAATATAACACGAAATTTGATTTCAATTCCTTCAAATTCTGATAAACAAACGGGACCTAAGTATACTGGATTGTTAAATAAATATGACATTTTAAGCGTCATTAATGGTCACAACATGTTTTGACTTTCATTATATCTTTTGAGGTTATATGTATTACCAATTGGACCAGAGAAATTGCTAAAATGGAAATTATTGTAGTACCTATATAAAATATTATTAATTACCATGGACGCATTTGTAGTTACATCTTTTATGTCAAATGAATGCATCAAAAAAGAGCAGAAAGAGGAGAACAGTATTTTGTGCAAACACATAATTAATGGAAAAATAATTGATAATGTCTATGTATAGATGTCTATTTTTGAATTGAACGAATGAGGTTTGGAACAAGATGAGAGGATTAACAAAGATAACAACTAAAATGTAAAACAACAATCAAGAATACAAACAAGAATTTACCTGATTCACATGATGAAATTTAACGACGTGGATTATATGTTCTTTCTTTATAAGATAAAACTTCATTCAAATAATATTTACATATATATTATCAGCACAAAAGTGCTGTCAACTTTTATTTACAAAAAGTTCTCAAAATATAAGCTTGTGGAAGCAATAGACATCACTTTGTGACTAGAGCCTTCCTACGATTCATACATGCATGTAGAAAAAGGTAAACAAATCTATTAAGCATTAGGCTTAGTGAGTATACAATCATGAACTAATACACAATTGTAAGCATTCATTGTATACACGTAATCTCTATCAAAGATTTCATATCACTTCAACACAATTATGACACTCAAGCTATTAACATGTTACTCGGGGTCTTACTTTGCCACTCGGGCTATAATAGTGTCACTCAAGTTATGTCACTAAGGCTATTAAGTTGTCACTCTGGCCATCTTCAAACACATAACATTTCTCATATACATATAATGCATAGTATGTACACAAACATCTTGCACAATAGTAGGGATCGTGTGGCTCACCATGATTAACATAATAGAATCTCTGTAATTTACTCGCTAATTTAGTAATTAGTATAATGAACAATCACCTACAATTAATTAATTTTAAATCTCAGATATTAACTTAGCAAATCATACTCTAACAATACTCTACATGGCCTCACTTTACAGTTTAATGGTTCTAGTAGGTTTTAATGACCTTCTAGGTATAAGTGCTAGTCATATACGGAGTTGCGGGGTTTTTATATAACCTTTTCAACGGTATGGTACGAGAGTACGATTGAGTGCTCGAGTACCGGAGTGATGTATGAGGTGTAGTCATATTGATAGCATCACGTGAGTGTCAAGAGGGATTGATAGCAAATGCCTTACACTTGAACGATAACGCGGTACTTGTACTTGCACAGTAAGAGTAGCGAAAGCATTGTCTAATGTACACTCATGCATGGATCGAGAGTAGCTACCCAATCGATGCACGGGTTGCTTAGCATGTGAGTAGTGAAGAGGTTACCTAGCTGGCCGGGACCTAATGGCTAGGAAAACTTATAAGGTAGATTTACGGACCACGATATGCAGTATGTGATTCATCATATGCGGTATGTGAATGGATATAACATGCTATGTTAATTGATACAGTTATTTAACCCATATATATGATACATATTATGTGGGATACACGGGATGGGTCAAATATACATACGGGTTGGGTATGGTTAATGATAATTGTATTAATGTTTTATCTTTAATACTTTTGCGGATTTTGTTTACCTAACCCTATTGACTCATGAGGCGTACCCTAACATTTGTTTTTTTTTTAAATGTGCCCTGTACTGTGGCTTAGAGCTTGGCTTGGTGAGATGGGGTGCACACATGGGTAGATAGCTTATAGGCGGTTGATACTAATGAATATTTATTATTTGATTATTGTTTGAAAACTGTAATGGTTTCACGGATTGGTTACGGTTTGACATTGTGATTTTTTGTTGGTTGCATTTATCGCACATATGGTTTTGGACTTTCGTTGCTTATGGTTGATGTATATTAATTTTTTTTAAATGACATTTTTGGAAATCACAGTGTTACATAGAGCCTGAATGGCATCACAACGCTCTATGCAAGCTTGATCATGAAAAATGTCCCTCATTAGCGGATCATGTCATAAGCACCAATGCCCATCATGCTAGTCTGCAACTCAAGACTCATGGTGACAAGCATCACTGACACTAGCAGATTATTGGAATGTTTATGATGACCATTCGTAATTGCTGCTATTGCATTACTAGGCGGGGCCTCTCCTAGAGGTTCCTCCAGAACGTACCTCTTTCTCTCATGCCTGAGCATAATTCTAATATTGCGCTCCAGAAAGTTAGATCCGGTGAGTTTGTCCTTTTCGAGGATGGAATGGAGTGAGAGGTTATTAGTGTTGGTAACGATGTTTGCCATCTACAAATAAAAACTTGATTTATTAAGTAATAGTAGAATAAATTTTTTCCTAATATGTCGATAAACCCGTAAATGATGAAATATTAGGCTATGATCCATATTTCACATACTCGATGCATGATTTTGGCACGTCAACACCAAGTCATGCTATTTTTGGTAGGTAATTTCCTTTACCAATCATATCTAACTAACACAAGTCCTAGAACTCATAGAGTTTTAGATAATAATATCTAAGCATATTTAAGTCTACTTCAGTGCTTGGGCCCGTCACATTAGGGAATCATCAAATAGATCGCACCACCTAAGACACTGAGCTATAGCATGTCATATCAGGGAATCGCAAAGCCTCACACTAACCACATAAGATTTGAACACATGATACTCACGGTTTGAGCACGGCAAAGCACCCATGTATCTTAAGCAGGTTAGGTGTCCATTAGATGGGTAGCACTACTGACCTAAGATTGCTTGGGTTTTAATTAAGTTTTCAAACTTATTTGTCCAGTATTTTATAAACTTTTTAAAACTAACCGTTTGAAAAGCACTATGTATACCTAAACGAGGTACACAAATTTCTATAAGTAAAACATATAGTTTCATGATGAACTACTTTAAAATTCAAAATTTTAACTAGTACGACGAAATAAAATATAAAATTTTTACAAAACTATCATCACACTTATTTCATCATTTTATAAAACTTGCGGTTTCATCTTGTTTACTAATAACTATTATTAAGACCCTAGTTTTATTTTAATTTCGCAAAGAAAAAAACTATAAAATAAAACACCACATAAAACTGAATATATTCTTGTCAACTAATCCTAAAGGATAAAACTTAGACACCGTCTTCCGGTGAAAAGCTCCCACTTGCCTTGACACCTCCGATGAAGCTCCCATGCACACTCCATTTGTTGTGTTTGTATCTTCGTCTTGTAACTCCAGTCTTCAAATCTTCTTACAATTACAAAGTAAAAAAAAACCTATTCTATTAATTTTACAATAAAAAATGGTTATAAGTGGCACACAGGCTTCCCCAAACCAAAAAGAAAAACACAACCATGGGTCTAAGTTGGCAAGAACTATATCTACGTGTCGAAAACAAAACAAAGAAAATCCGGTTGACTTGACTAGATCAAGTATTTGTGGTTGACATGAAAACCACAAATACGATATAATGTATATTAAATGCGATATATACTCAAGTCAAACAATCATCAACAAGCAATATATAAAATATATTATCAACCACACAAAAATAAAAAAAAACGAGAAAGGAAACAACTTGATCCATCAAACTATTCTCATCATCTTTTAATTCATAACGATTCATTAAGACGGAAAATAAAGTTACAATTGTCTCGTTTTGAAAAAAACTTTAAATGAAATATAAACTTGATTCAAATATGAAACCTTTAAAATTAAATCACTAAAACTGGTTTTTATCTAAAAACACGAAATTCGTCAAAAACCGAAAAGGCAATTAAATCTATTACCCTCCTTCCTCTTATTTATCACCTTATTAGTTTATATATATGTTAATAACTTTTATGAGTTTTAAACCATAAACCTTAAGTTTTGAACTTAAAACTTAAAACACATATATGCACAAACTAATAGAACATGTATACATATATCCTTTCATTTATTAAACCGCATAAACCTTTATACGACTTAATCAAATAAAACGCGTTTAGATCAAGTTTTGGTTTTATTAAAAAGGCAAATTGCATGAAAATGCTATGAACTTTGTCTTAGTTACAAACAATTTTTTTTTTAAAACAATATAATCAAATTTTATAATTCTTTCATTGTATTCAAATAATTTTTTTCTGAGTCTGGTTTTTAGTTACCATTGTATATAATAAACTTTGTCATTATTCCTATTGTATACAACAACTTGCATACAATGGTAGAATCATGAAAGTTGATTGTATTATTTTTTAAAATAAAAGGTCATTTTATACAATAGTAACTAAGACAAAGTTCATTGTATTTTTGTTCAATTTACCTTATTAAAAACTTTATCATGTTTTAACTAAAACATAATAATACATAATAAAACTTTATTACAACTCTTCAACGCCGAATTTTTTTTTAAATATTACTTGTAATAAATTCGGTAAAATTCATTTAAACTAGGAATATGTAAAATAAATTCATTACAGTCATCCATCATTTGTCTGCCCAACACACTGGACTTACAGAGCCAAATAAATTTTTTAATTGCAATTGTTTATAAAAATCCGAGTTTGTTAAATGACGCTGCACAAGTGTAGCTGTCATACTAGAGCCTTCCCTTTATCGACACGAGATGGTGCTAAAAATAATCAACAAACACAGGTTAAGCACGAAGCTTAGTGAATACACAACAGTCATACATTATATCAGATATCACATTCGTCAGATAATACACCTCACATCAAGTATACCACATAGGTCGGGTGGCCATGAGCCATCTACTAAAATATAGAACACAGGCAGGGTCTGCCAAAGCGAGCCATCTGCTTAAAAATCATCACGGTATCACGTATGAACACATATCACAATATAAGATGTAAGTTAGTGACACTCACCTGATTCGTAACACAAAGTATTGCTTTAATTAATACTAAGTACAAGTTCCCTATCAATATTGCTTTAATACTAATTCGCGATTGGTACTTAACCTCCAATTTGTGATTCAACATGATAGTCCAATTTGTGATTCCACCACATGAACTAATTTGTGATTCAATTCAAAAGACCAATTTACAATTGACCCGTAACCACCACCAAATTGCGATTGGCATTCAACCCTCATTTTGAAATTCGTAGCTACTAGCCAATTTGTGATTCGCAGTTAATAACCAATTTGAGATTGCGGAATCCATAAATTTTGATTTGCACTTCAATTTATTACTCAAATTGTGGGTTTTGACCCTCGCCTAATTCTCGGCTTCAGCTCAACAAAAACATGACCCAACCCATCGATTAACTAATAATTTCATCATATAATAGTTTTTTGTAGAGTAAGGGTTTCATACCTAAAGATTATCAATTGATTTCTAGATATTGGTGATGAAATGGCCTTCAATTCCCTGCTCTATCTTCCGGCTACAGTAGTCATCTAGGGCTTTGTGCCCTTAATGGGTATTTATACCCTTTCCTTAAAAGCCCAAGCCCAAATACCTTTAATCTATCTTAAGACCTCCTAATTTCTAATAATTACTCAAGTTAAAGCCCAACAGAAAAATTGTTTCTCGTAATGCTAGTAATTGAAGGCCCACAACAAGCCGAAATGGAAAAAGTTCTTTTAATAAATAATAAACACAATAATATTATTACATTGTCGTTATTAACTGAAAGCGGGTATTACAACTCTTCCCCACTTAGATACGATTTCGTCCTTGAAATCATTGCTCGAATAATGCAGGGTAATGCTTCCTCTCTGAGCCCTTGCAATGCTCCCACTGTATCTTTACCATCTCAATCTGCTTATTTCGTAGAACTTTTGTTTCCCGGTCTAAGATAGCAATAGGTCTTTCTATGAAAGTAGAATCGTCAGCTAGACACTTCCTTATATGTAACACGTGAAACGTGTTATGAATCCTTGATAACTCCTTGGGTAGCTCTAATCGATACACCACCTTGCCCAGTCATCCAATGATCTTGAATGGTCCGATGAACATGGGCTTTAGCTTAGTCCACTTCCTGAAACGAATGACCCCTTTCCAAGGCAATACCTTTAGTAATACGAAGTCTCCCATTTGAAATTCCAAGTCCGAGCGCCTCTTGTCTGCGTAACTCTTTTGTCTACTATGAGCTGCGCGCAATCTTTTCTGAATCTTTTGTATATTCTATGTCATTTTCTATACTACTTTGGTATTCCCAAGTTCTCTTTGTCCGACCTCGTCCCAACAAATAGGCCCCTCCCATAAAGCATCTCATATGAGGGCATTCCGATACTAGCAGTAAAACTGTTGTTGCAGGAGAACTCTGCTAATTGGGAGCTAAGTATCCCAACTACCGCTAAAGTCTAAAACACAAGCCCTTAGCATATCCTCGAGAGTCTGAATCATCCTCTCACTTTGACCATCTGTCTTCAAATGATAGGCGATACTAAAGTGCAACCTCATTCCCAAATCGCTGTGAAACATCTCCCAAAGCCTAGAAGTGAATCTTGTATCCCTGTTGGACACCACCGACACTGACACACCATGCATGGATATTACTTCTTTCACGTACACATTGGCCATTGCTGTCGCCAAGAATGTGTCGCGAATCGGTATGAAGTGTTCACTCTTCGTTAGCCTATCTACCATTACCCAAATAGTATCAAAGTTCATCGGTGTTCGCGATAGATTGGTGATAAAATCCATCGTGATGTGTTCCTATTTCCATTCTAGAATTTCTGATGGCTACAGTTTCCCGTGCGGTATCTGATGTTCAGCTTTTACTCACAGACATGTTAGACAACCCTCCACAAACTTCGAGACATCTCACTTCATCCCAGGCCACCAATAATCTGATTTCAAATCCCGATACATCTTTATAGCCCCTGGATAGATAGAAAATTTTGATTTATGGATCGATTGTCATTGACACCCATATTCGTCCATAACGCGTGAAAAATCCCGACTGTGTCTAACAAAATTCTTCGCTTGGCCCTTAATCATTTCTTTGTTGTGGTTTTCTAACTTAATTTCCTCTGTTTGTGCCGCCCAAATTAAAACGAATAGCGAAGCGGTAATGTCATCCGTAGATATTTTACCTTTAGTAACATACATCCCGACTTACGTCTTAACGTATCGGCCAACACATTGGCCTTACCCGGGTGATATAGAATCTCACAATCGTAATACTTGACCAGATCTAACCACCCCCGCTGCCATATGTTCAAATTTATTTGATCCACGAAGTATTTCAGACTTTTTATATTGGTGTAGATGGTGCACTTTACCCTGTAGAGATAGTGTCTCTATATCTTTAGCGCAAAAACCATGGCCGCAAGCTCCTAGTCATGGGTCGGTTAGTTTCCCTAACCCATAGTGTGATGCATCATAGTAAACCATTAACTCTTCCATTCCCTTCGGCAAGGTCAAGACGGGAGCTTCGCACAACCATTGTGGTGATGTCTTGGAAGTTGTCTGTTACGCGTTTCCCAAAATAAATTTTTCACTTTGCAATTTCTCAAGTATTGAATAAGGTCTTTGCTGGCATATTCTTAGAGTGTTCTCACAGGTCCAATAATAAAAAAAATGACTTTCCAGGTGAGCCAGAGTTTGAACAAGTCCAAAGTCGGTGAACTTAGTAAGTGGAGTTGCAATCTTTGAGAAATGTTATATGAATTATGTGTAGTATCCTGCCAATCCTAAGAAACTTCTGATCTCAGTAGGACTCTTCGGCTGTTCACATTTCAGTACTGCTTCAATCTTGGCCGGATCCACCTTTATCCCATCCTTGTTCACTAGGTGACCTAGGAATTGAACCTTTTGTATCCAAAACTCACACTTGGAGAACTTCGCGTACAATCTCTCCAACTTCAAAGTCTCTACTACCTCCCGAAGATGTTGTTAGTGCTCCTCCCGGGTCTTAGAATACATCAAGATGTCATCGATGAAGAAGATGTTGTTAGTACAAACTCGTATTGTCCATATCTCATCCTGAACACAGTCTTACTAATGTCTTCTTCTAGCACTCTCAGCTGGTGATATCCCAATTGAAGATCTATCTTGGAAAAGCATGATGCTCCTTGTAGTTGATTCAATACATTGTCTATCTTGGGTAATGGGTAACGGTTATTTATGGTAAGTTTGTTCAACTCCCAGTCGTTGATACACAACCAGAAAGACCCATCCTTTTTCTTTACAAAAAGAATTGGTTCACCCCATGATGAAATACTTGGCTGGGTAAACCCCTTGTCTAGTAGTTCTTGAAGCTGACTCATCAACTCCCTCATCTTTGGTGGAGCTAACCGGTACGGTGTCTTAGCGATGGGTGCCTCACTTGGCAATAAGTCGATTTTGAACTCCGCCTGTCCTTCTGGCGGTACCCCCAGTAAATCCTTCGAAAACACCTCAAGAAATTCTCTAGCCATTGGTACATCGCTTAGATCCAATGCTTTCTTTTCTTTAGTGCCGTTTATCGGATACGCTAAGAACATAGAACATCCATATTGCAATCCGTATTAGGTCATGGTTGAATTTCTCATACTCTATTTTAATCATGTTGTCTTTATACACAGTTGTGACTCTCAAGGTTTTATCAACGGTGATTTCCACCTCTAATGGTACTTGTAACTTTACTTGTGAGATTTTAAGGTTATCACAAAAAGTAAAGGATACAAAAGATCTACTTGACCCCGAGTAAAACAATACAAGTGCAGGTGTCGAGTTAATAAGAAAGTACCTGCTACCACATCGGGTTCATTTCTTGCTTTTTTGTGGTGAGTTGGAAGGCACAGCCTTTATCGTTTAGTCCCTCATTCTTTTTCCCTTGTGACCTAACAAGGTTGGCATTCAATTGCGGGCATGTAGCTTTCTCGTACTCAGGTTGAAAACATCTGAAACACAGTTTTGTAGTTGATCCACAGTCTCTGCTCAAGTGCCCATTCTGCCTACATTTATAACAGCTAGGAACCTGGAATCTGCATGCACCCTAATGGTTCTTCCCACTTGACACACTTGGTTGGTTCTCTCTTCCCACTTTGCCTTGGCTCAATAAATTTAATATTTTTAAACCCCGTATCATCTTGCTCTTCTTTTCTCTTGCTTTATCTTTTCGCAGCTTGCTTTTCCAACTCGAGCTCCCTAGCCCTTGCAGCACTCATCATCTAGTCCAATGTATGGTATTTGGACTCATTAACAACCTCCCTGATTTCTGTTTTCAAGATATCCATATAATGAAACATTTTCAGGTGTTCGTCCACCACGTACTCCAGATAGAATCTAGCTTTCTCCAAGAATAGTGCATTCAATTCGTTAACAGTCTCTCTTGTTTGTTTCATTTCCAAGAATTCTCTCTTTAGTCTTTCCACCTCCACCCTAGGTGTAAATTTCACAGTAAACATTGTCTTGAATTCCTCTCAAGTAGACTGCACTAACACTTCCCCCTTCTGTAGTAACAAAAGTGACCACCAGTCTTTCGCTGCCCCATGAAGTAAATTGCTGGCATACATCCGCCAGGCAGTAGCTGGTTCTAAAAGCTCCCTCAACCACTACAAGCCACATGGAGCTTGCCACCAGGTCCAGTTTTCCCTCGAAAGTGGGTTGTTGGCATGCGGAAAAATCTCTACAGGTGAATCCCCCTAGGAACCCCTTGATTCCCCTCTTGAACTTCAAGTCATCTATTGACTCCCCTGGTTTCCAAAGCTCTGTCAAACTCATGGGTAACCATAGCCTTCATCTGCTAGAACATGTTGGGAAAAATTTGTTCTAATGCTTTACCCACAACAGCCACAATCCTCTCATCAAAAATCTTCATTTGACCCTCATTCTCACCCATGCAGTACCCACTGGTATCCTTGGCTGCCTCTGTGGGTCCGTTTCTACAGTGTGACTGGCTGTATCCCTATCCTAGGGTGCATTAGGGGCACCCCGATCAGCAAATTCTGGTTTTTCTGTTGCTTACCATTCTCAAGCATCTATAACACACTATGGATTAGGTAGGCATTATTACACAATCACTTCCTAACATATAAGTCCACCTTGCATACTTAACTTAACTAAGAGTAGCCCTAAGCACACTAAGGAAGTCCTAGCTATAAGCACACTACAACACACAAGTAACCACTCACTAGATTCACGAAATTCTTTGTGCTTCTGTCAAGTTCTAGTATGTGTTAGCGGTTGTGATTCAAGCCAATATCGAAGATGAAGAATAACTTAGAAATCTCAGTAGAAAAGAAGTGTGAGTAGAGAGAGAGATAGCTATTTACATCGTGAAAACCACACACAAAATTTATTCAAATGAGCTCAGCTGAGATCTATGTGTTTCATTCACCTAAAATCCTATCCCTATTTATACTCCTTTGAGTATTTACATTTTTGTCACACATGTTTGTATTTTATGCAAACCTCACTTACAATGTAAAATTATATTTCTATACAATATTTTGAACCTATCTTCTCATCTTGAGCTCGGAGATGTTGATGAGAATCTTGATCTTGAAAGTTTACTTTGACAACCTTGAACAATCTCCCTCTTTTATTATGTAGATATTCTTTTTACCATCTGCATTCTGTTGATGCTTTATAGGAGCTACATTGACTAAAAGGATTGAGCTCGTAAATCTGGATTAGCAACGGTCTTATTTAATTTTTAATAAAGCTTCTTTTAGTGTTATGAAAAAGGCACATCAAGATGCACGGGGTAGGCTTGCTGAATATGCCTAGAGAATTAACTATTGCTTCTAGGGATAGGAATGTGTCATCAAGTATGGTGGTTATGTATATTGCATCTTGTTTATGATAATTTTCCCGGGAATTCCCGGTATGTTTGTTGAAGATATCAATCACTATATGTTGAACAACAAAGATAATCTGTTGAATAGCACAGAGAACCTGTTGAACAGCAAAGAGATCGACCTCTGAAGAACCAGGTTGTTGGAAATGAGAGGTGAGGGGCATATGCATAGTATGCTGGAGTGTAATCTCTATCTATAGACACACTCTGGCTGTGCATGTTGCTCCTCATAGTATTCATAGTACTTTCCTCCCTGTCCTTTGGGCATAACCTTGACTTGATTGATGTAAGTCTTTCGAAATCAAAGTCAGGTTTTCCTAAATCTTACGAAATCAAAGCCAGACTTCTTTGTCTCCCCCTCAATACACTATCTCTTCCTCATGTGATCTAATGATGAAGGATATCCACCGTCACTCTACAGCACTGTCGTCTTCCTCACTTTCTTAAGGTATCCGGTATCTGTCTCAATATTGTATTCATCAACTATATGCCGGAGATATATGTGTAGTTGGAAGAAGATGACGAGGAATTCACTTGAGATTACTGCTTTACCACTACTGTCAAGAACTTGGGCAGTAGACAACCGTTGGAGAGGAATATATTTTGAGAAATTTTTATTGGCATGTATCTCCCCCTCATGATGATCATGTATTTACCATAATCATCATGCATATGAAATTTCTCAACATGACAGTAGTATTGAGTACGTTAAAAGGATATGATCGTGAGAGAGTAACTTCGAGAACACGTAGATTCTCGTTAACACAACAGTTAAAAACTGTGTGACCTACATTCAGAACTGGCATAGTGTTGATTCTGGTAGCATTTCCATCTAATCATTGTGAATCTCACAATATATATAACTCAAAGATGCTCCGGTATTAGTCTCACAGACTAGATACTTGTGATATTCCATACTATGTCCTGAGAAATGAAATTAATATTACAATAAGCTCTAGACTATATTAGTGCATGAAAGAAGTCGGGGACCGGAGCAGCTTGTCCTCCTTGTTTCAATATCAACAATCTCCAAATAATATGTCAATAGAAATGTGCTAATTCTCCGTGTGAAGTTGAAACAATCATCTTTTAAGAGATAATTCAGTAGTTGAGTGGGGTTAGTGCATTGCATCATTGGGTTAATGATGTCTTCTTCAATACCGAATCTCAACGATTGAGAACCAGTAGCATATGTGGTTACCTAGATTTATAAGGTTTGGTAAGGATCTTGTTTTTCTTTTTGATCCTATCTCACCCACAGCTCTTTGTTTATTTTTCAATTTCTCCTTCGATCTCTCTTTCCAAAAAAAATAGGACACTTATTTATTTTATTTAAACCAACAAGAAAGATATTCAACAAAGAATTTGTTGGAAATGATTGTCAAGAAAGATTTGATCAATCAAAGAATATGAACAATCAAAAGTTATTTATGAAGAAAGATGTAATTGTGAAAGCTTAAAGGATTTTGTTGATCATTTGCACTCTCATCTCCTGTTCCATTCCTCTCCTTTTCATTTTACCTCTTTGCACACCAATCAGTATCCCAATATAACTGATTCTGCTCACCTAAATGACCTAGTAAGTAACGCTTACTATCTCTTTCTAGTATATGGTGAGCTCCCGGGACAGGTCCTTCCGGTTATGGACTGACCATAGGAGTATAAAATGGCTACACTCCCTTACTCATTGTGCCTTTTTGATCACTTTGTTTATGACAAATATGACAGTGACACATTAATGAATGGTTTCTTAGAAGGATTAGAGAATGATATAAAGAAATGGAAACAAGAAAGGTATGAGAGTGAATCAAAGAATACATACCTTTTTACAAAAAGAAAAGAAAAATCTTTTTGTGTTTTTGGTCTTGTAGATGTTTTTGGGTTTTCTAAAATTTTCAAAGGATAATAAAAAATCCCCTTAAATTGATGCGTAAAAGTTGTTTTTCATCAATTAAAAGAGAGAAAAAAGTTTTGCTCCACTATCAAGTTTAGAGCATTATCGCACATGCAATATCAATAAATGATAGAGTGTGTAATGCAGGGAGCGTAGTTTCATGTTATAAAGATGAAATATACTTCCCTTTTATCATATTGAGCACGGAGATCTTCACTACTGTCTGGGTGATTTTCCTCCCACAACGTTACCTCATCTTCTTCTAACTTCAAAAAGGTTTAAAGAATTTTGGTAGCCAACTTGTTTTGGGTCCTGAATTGTCAGTTTTAACAGTCTTTGACAACCAAACCTTTTAATTTTCAATGATTAGTTTGTGGACCTTAGTATTCAATGGTCTTGAATGCCATTGAGGAATTCCATCTTTAACAACAATTTTATATTTTTGTTTTGAATTTTTGAAAATCTTTTCTTTTGATAATCTAATCAAGTGTTTGATTGAATATACCACAAAAGGATATTTCACGTCTGACATTAGCACAAAATTAGATTCAACTTTTGGTTTTTAGAAAGATTTGTTTTTGTTGTCTTGAGTTAAAACTATTTTTTTTTAGTTTTACTCCGAACTACTAGTTTTGGAACAAATTTGGATGAGAAATCATCATTAAGGACTTTCTTTACTCTAAACTCTGATGTTCTTTGAACTGGTTCATATATTTTCTTCTTTGGAGTCCAGGATGATTTCTTCATCTCTTTATATTGTTTCTTCCTTTGATGGAAGAATGTTGTTTCTTTATGTTAAGCCTTCTTGATTGGTTCATGAAAGATGAAGGTCTCATTTGAAAATTTAGTTCCTGCAACTCAAAGAAAAGAATTAGATTAGCTACTACAATGAGAATCTAAGTCAAAAAATTTAGACTCAGAGTCTTGAAGTTTTGTTTTTAGCCTTGAACTCTGTTCTTTCTTTTTCAAATGTATCTCTCCTTTTGTTCAGTGTCTTTTGGAACTTAGATGTTTTCTTCTTTTTCAACTCTGAGTTAGGAATACAAATTTGAGAAGAAGCTAAAAGTGGTTGCTTAAGTTTTTTGACTTTGACTTGCAACTCAGCTTTTGCACTTGTAAGGACCTTGATGATCTTTTGATTAGTAGTAAATGCCCTTTGTGCACATTTGAGCATTTCAGAATAAGCTGACACTATTGCCTTCAGTTTGGCCCTCTCTGAATTCGGTTCATCTTCTCTCTTCTTCTCTCTGCTTCACTCAGAAGTAATCTTCCCAATCTCAACTTCATACTTCTAACATTTGTTTTCCAGAAGTTGAGATTTCTCTGACACTTTGGACATTTGTTTCTTGAGCATTTCAATCTCTGCTTGGAGAGAATTCACTCAGTGAATCTCATTCTCAAACCGTTGAAGTCTTAACGGCTTAAACCAAATTTTTGTAGAGACTTCTTGATTTTTCTTGCACATCACACAAAGTTGTTCCACCAAGTCATCATAGAAAATGAACATATCGTTCAACATTGTTTTCAAGAAATCTTCTGTCTTTGACAAAAAAGGGTTTACTGCAAACCAGTTAGAAAGATTTTCTTGGATAGCAACTCTGGTCAAATTCATCTTGAGTAGGTTAAATCACAAGAGATCGTTAGAATGGTATTAGATGTGGTTAAAAACACCAAAGAAACAAAAGATAGTAAAAATTTGAAGATATAACTGAATATCGGGTCACAAGAACTTGTGATTGACTAGCCGATATCGGGTGTAAAAGGAAACGGTTAAGCTTGAATAAATTCTTGATAGATATCAGGTTCAAAAGATAGTAACTTTTGTTGAGAAATTCTTTTGACCAATATCAGATGTTTAAAAGTCAAGAATATTCAGTGTTGACCGATATCCAACACATATTCTTGGAACTCGGTTGAAGATTATGAAAATTGGATATCGGTTGTGTAACACCGGCTTCGCATAACGACAAAATTAGCAAAAATTTACGTTTTTCATAAACGTGAACTCAATCACGATTTGTTATAATTCAGTAAGCAGCGGAAACTTAAACCAAAAGGTTTTGAC
>JAUEJL010077223.1:0-15754 GCA_032274825.1 Drosophyllum lusitanicum
TTTCAATACTTAATTAATTATCATGAAGTATCAATTTAACTTAGATATTTTATTCACACAATAAAATATCCAAACACGCATAATTACTCACCACCAACCCGTTTACAACTAGGCCGGTTTTACGGATGCTACACATTTGATCCATGTTTTATATATATCATATTTCCATCACCACCTCCATAGCCAGATTCGGCCACCTCAACGGGTCACACCACCACCACTCCTCCATACCACTCGTCTCCCCCTCTCTCCTTCCTACTTTGGCCATTACTGCCCCCTACGAACTCGCTACTCAATTAGCCCTTTAGGGTTTTCAGATGTTGAAGCCATTGCTACAAATATAGGGTTTGCGAATGCTCTTGACCAACATTGTCGTCTAGGGTTTTCGTATGTAGGGTTTTTCATTTGGGTTTTCAATGGTTTGTGTGTGTGGCAATGGGGCAAGGTAGGGAGACGACAACAATGGCGGTGGCGATTAGGAAAGTTAGAGAAGACAATGATGGTGGCAGCTGAGTACTTGGAAATCAGCCACCTGCCAAGGCGAGTCGGGGCTACTCGGCCACATTACTCGGATGCGGTTAAAGCTAGTCAAAACTCAGTCCTACTCGGCCCTACTAGGTCAACAGAAGTCAATTGTTTTTTAATTTCTCAAAGGCATACGGGACACACACAAGTGTATTGTTTAAGCTTATCCATTTCCTCGCTTCCGCTATTTATCACGACTATGAAATCAATAGTCTATCTTCCATTTTTTCTCATGACTGTCGACTATATGATGCAATTCGGTGTTTTTAACAATTATGTTTGTGTTTCTAACATATTTCTTGGGTCCTATGAACAATTATATCTGTGTTTGAGTACTTACGAACATAATACATGTATAGTTTCCAAATTTATGCATAAAAATCTCAATCCAAGTACTCCCCGCTTAGACCGAGTACTCGCTACTCCCCGGTCAGCCGCTCGAGTAGCGCCTAGTGATTTTTGCAATATTGGTTCGTCTCAAAAATTATAAAATCTAACTGAACCGAAAAACATAATTTCTTTTCAGTTTGGTGAACCAGACTAAAAAATAAAAAGGTTTGTACGGTTAACCTAAATTTCGATACTCTTTAGAAGATATATGTATTGATACCCTAAAAAATGTTATTCCTTTTTTAGTTTTTGTGTATCTCAAGAAAATTCATAAACTTAATCCTAATAATTAAAAAATCATAAAAACAAATTGGTAACCGATTACAAAAGATTAATTGTATATAATGAACTAAAGTTCAGACTTGGTTGTATTTTTATGTATAAAATAAAACTTATTACATGCAATTATTTCATTTATTTATTTTATATTTAACAAAATTAGCTCATATGTAAATTTGTAATTTACTAACTCAAACAAGATAAGATCACATCCAGATGTTACTATTATATTGTCAAGATTGAAATCCTAAATAAGATGTCATGTCTATAGAGATTCTACCAAGAATTCAAACATTTTAACTAAATAAAAATATAAAAATCTTAACCTCTTAGAGCATGGGTTGTGGTTTAAGTATGAAATCGGTATGCACATGTGGCGATTGAAGCATCCAAACAAACACCCCCACTCAATTTTAGGTATCGAAAATTTTGATGCTTCTCAGCATTGGAATACCGGAAGAGAGAGAGGAGAGAAAAAGGGAGAAAGGGGAAAAATAGGGAAGGAGTGTTTTTTAGGTTGAAATACACGAGTTATGTGAAGTATGGATACTTTAATCATGAAGTAAATTATACTGATGTAACTTGAAGTATGAAATGCTTCTAAGCTTGTACACCCCATGCTCTTAAGATTAAGATCGGAACCATGATTTTCGATACTAATTAAAATACTTGATAAAGTATGTCATTCTTTTATGACATAAAAGACAAGTAGACAACAATAGTAAATCATTTTGATAAAAAAAATCAGTGCATATATTAAAATATAAGCATACCAATATACCATAAATACTTGTATCCCATGTTCCTTTCTACTGTGAACCCGTGCGGGGTGAGGTGAGATTGTGCCATCTTCTCCGTGAATTGCAGATGCCATGACATAATAATCTCTATCTGTATCCACAACTTTTCACTCCAAACTCTCAATTACACAGACACAGACACACAAACACATGTAATCGATTCTCTACTTCTTCTTCAATCGATTTCATGCTGTTTTGCAGCTAATCGATGATGGATTCCTGTGATTGTTTCGAAGCCCAATGGCCAGCTGATGATATATTAATCAAGTATCAATACATATCAGATTTCTTCATCGCATTTGCGTATTTCTCGATTCCCTTGGAACTTATTTACTTCGTCCAGAAATCAGCCTTCTTCCCTTACAGATGGGTGCTTATGCAATTTGGTGCTTTCATCATTCTCTGTGGTGCGACCCATTTTATAAATTTATGGACATTTTCATCACACTCGAGAACCGTTGCCCTAGTTATGACCGTAGCCAAATTATCTACAGCTGTGGTTTCGTGTATCACGGCGTTAATGCTGGTTCACATAATACCCGACCTGCTAAGCGTGAAAAAACGAGAATCGTTTTTGAGAAAACGAACAGAGGATCTGGATAGAGAAATGGGTTTGATTATTAAAGAAGAAGAAACTGGACGCCATGTTAGAATGCTAACACATGAAATCAGAAGCACAATTGACCGAGACACTATATTGAAGACGACCCTAATTGAGTTGGGTCGGACTTTGGATCTTGAAGAATGTGCGCTATGGATGCCATCTAGAAAGGGTATGGTGTTTGAGGTTTCTCATTCTTTGCATAATATAATACCTTTTGGGTCTACAGTTGCTATGAACCTGCGTGAAGTGATTCATGTGTTGAATAGCTCTGAAGCGGTGAGAATTCCAGGTTCGTGCCCATTAGCGAGAATTAGATCCCCAATCGGAGCTTATATGCCACCGGAAGTTGTTGCTGTTCGTGTTCCTCTCTTGCATCTTTCGAATTTTGAAATTGATGATTGGGGTGATCACCCTGCAAAAAGTTATGCGATCATGGTTTTGATTCTTCCGGTGAATGGTGTAAGAAAGTGGCGACACCATGAATTGGAACTCGTAGAAGTTGTTGCCGATCAGGTTGGTAGCAATACTCCACATACTTTTTCATATTTGCAATATTAGGGTTGTTAACAGAAAAAAGACCAAGCTATTAGAGCTTAGGGTTTAGTTGTTATGACTGTTAATTGTTAACTTGTTTTGGTGGACTTTTAAGCTTGTAATGATGTATCGGTCAGGTTGCTGTCGCCCTTTCTCACGCTGCGATTCTAGAAGAGTCTATGCAAGGCCGTGAGCGACTGATGGAGCGGAATGTTTGTTTGGATATGGCACGGCAAGAAGCCGAGATGGCTATCCATGCTCGTAACGATTTTCTTAGTGTCATGAATCATGAGATGAGAACACCTATGCATGCGGTTATTGCGTTATCATCACTTCTTTTAGAAACTAAACTCACTCCAGAACAGAGAGCCATGATGGAAACCGTTCTTAAAAGTAGTAATCTTCTTGCAGCACTCGTCAACGATGTTCTTGATCTTTCTAGTCTAGAAGATGGTACCTTGAAATTGGAAAATGAAGTTTTCGACCTCCATGGGTTGTTCAGCGAGGTAACATGCTAACATGTGGCTAAAAACACGAGTCGAGCATTTTTCTTGAATCTGAATATGATTTATTTACTGTGTCTTTGTAGGTCATTAGATTGATAAATCCTGTTGCGTGTGTTAAAAATGTATCTATGACCTTAAACTGTGATCTGGATCTACCTGCTTATGGCATTGGCGATGAAAAACGCCTTATGCAAACCATCTTGAATGTTGCTGGTAATGCGGTTAAGTTCACTAAGGAAGGTCATGTTTCAGTTCAAGCCTCGATTTTGGGTCCTGGGTTTGTAGGAGAATGGCAAACCCCTGGATTCTGCCCCATATTTACTGATGGCTTGTTTTACCTACTTGTGCAGGTCAGCATAAACCAACACTTATAAGAGTCGACTAATATTTTTTTGATTTGTTTATGGAGAATAAAAGAACCAACAAAATACGAAATGGGTCGGTTTGAAACAGCTCTCTCCCTGATGGTGCTCGGTAACCTTGTTGCAGGTTAAGGATTCGGGCAATGGCATCTCTCAACAAGAGATTCCACACCTCTTTACCAAGTTTTCAGAGACTCGAAATGCATCCATCAGAAGCAATAGTGGTGCAGGCCTTGGACTTGCCATATGCAAAAGGTATCGATTCTTGCAAAATGCAGTCTTTTTTTAGTATTTCCTTCTCATGTTTAGAGGCTTGTGATTTCAGGTTTGTGAATTTGATGGGAGGCCATATATGGATCGATAGCGAAGGATTAGGGAAAGGTACAACCGTCACGTTTCTTGTGAGGCTAGGACACTGCAACGGTCCAGATGACCCTACTACACCAAAAATGGTTCCTGGAGTAACAACACATAAAGGTATCGGTGAACTCGTTGCACACAGACATTTATCAAGCCAGGATTATAAAGCCACAGCTTCTTTCCCGCTTTACCAAAAGAGATTCTAGCTTCCCTTTTTTATATATTTAAACAATTTAAGCACAAATATGCTCTCCTTTGTAAACAGATGATCGGAATCCAGTTGCTACAAAGGTGATGTAAATCCTTAAAAATATATCTATGTTATTTTTGTTCTAGGATGTATTTATAGGTTTAATTATCAAAAATCTAAAAAGTTAAGAAGCTTGCAAATGTTTGTTAGAGCTCTATTTTATCCTCATATCATGAATAGATGAAAGGCATTTCTTTTATATCTTACAAGTTAAAAAAAGTAGTTTCAGTTTAGTATGACTACAGAGTGTTTCGATTATGAACCAGTACGAGTTTTATACACACACAAACATAAATAAAACAAATAGTTCAAACTTCTGAGCCCCAATACTATCAAGAAATAAAACTCAGAATCTTGCAACAAATCATCAGCTTGAGTTGAGTTAACCACAAAGGATGGTTAATCCAAAAGTAAAAACACTGCGAACCATTAAACAAGCATACGAGTATCGACGTCACCTGAATAAAATTGTTTTATAAAATAACGAGAACAAACAGGTCAAAAAACTAAACTGCGTTGCTAATAAATAAAACATCAACATACTCTTCATCTCCAACATACAGACCTCACTTTTTGGATTTCTTTGGAGCCCTGACAAAATCACAAGGATAAACAATGTTATTAAGCCGTAAGTATACCCAAAAACAATTGAAGATTCTAGTTTTATTCAAGATACTCACTGTGCAGGCTGT
Organism: Drosophyllum lusitanicum; assembly: GCA_032274825.1. Classification (NCBI taxonomy): domain Eukaryota; kingdom Viridiplantae; phylum Streptophyta; class Magnoliopsida; order Caryophyllales; family Drosophyllaceae; genus Drosophyllum; species Drosophyllum lusitanicum. The sequence goes on from JAUEJL010077223.1 coordinate 5,303, forward strand.
GCTGGAGCAGCCACTGGTGCTGCTGGTGCTCTCTCTTGTGGGCCCTGCCATATAAATAAAAACAAGAAACATCAACACGAATCCAAGTACCCAAAAGACGGGGTTTACACATTTTAGATTTAACATGTTGAAATATGAATATACCTGAGCCAAACGTTCCTCTCTTCGTGCCAACTTCCTTTCCCTGCTTGCTTTGTTCTTTGCACGCTTGGCCTCAAACTGGTCAGAAAGTGTCTTCTCACGAGCCTTCTCAGCCTTTGATTTGTGAATGCTTTCCATCAGCACACGCTTATTCTTGAAAACGTTACCCTTCACCTTCATGTACATGTCATGATACATATGCTTGTCAATCTTCTTTGACTCACGATACTTGCGCAGCAACCTCCTCAACACTCTCATTCTCCTCATCCACAAAATCTTAGTCGGCAATCTTGCCTCCCTGGTACCCTTACGTTTACCTGAAATTCATTATAGAATAACATCAAACACAGTAGAATTATCAAACATCTCGTTTGCACATTCAAAATAGAACAGATAAAAATTTCATAAGAAACAATGACACAGAATTTCTGTGACAAAAAACAGACGAGTATTTTTCTAATAGACACATATAAAAAGTACAGAAGATAATTACCATATCCAGAATGACGCCCCTTTCTTTTTGCTTCCTTCATACGACGAGCACGGGATCGAGAGTGAATCTTGGTAGGCTTCCTAATAATAAATCCATCCTTAACCAACTTACGAATGTTCTGACCTGCCATCATCAAGAAGAAAAAAATAAGAACGAAAGGTGTTACACATATCAAGTACATACCTTCCTGAATACAATGAAGATGAAGAATTGAAGATGATGTTTAACAGACACTCATGACTCATCAATGATGAAACATCATGAAAATTGATAATGGCAGCTATGAAACCAAAAATGAAAAACTGTTTTCAAATACTAGAATTCTATTTGTTTGTTTTTTAACTAAATTGAAAAACTGCATAAAAAGATAGCGGATCTTAATAGACACTATAAAAACTTCAAACGTAATGTTACAAAGAAACTATTCAATAGAATATTATACAAGAGTTACATACAAGTAAAAATTCTGCTCAAAGATACCACAAAACGATCACAAATTCTAGCCATATAAAGCCAGACTAACTATCGTTTCATTAAGAAACACGCTATACAATAACTGATACTCTCTCAATCGTTGCCCAAAGGTTCACATGTCACAATTGAACATCCATCTTTTGAATTAAAATAGATCATCTATGTTTGTAAGTCATGTAATACTCAAAGATCAAATCGATTGCCACCTGTACACGGTTTATTATATCAAAGAGTTATAGGGATGAATTCAAACAACTGATCCATAAACCAACAGTGAACGCACAATTAGCAAAACTGAAAGTTCGATTTGAGTTAGCATAAGATATTATAACATTATTATAACACAGAACTAAAAAACTACGTTTGCAAAACATCTACAAACAAGTCTTGATCAATCATCACCGACGGTGAAAATGAATCCAAAAAAAAAAAACGAAAGTAGGAACATACGTGAATTGGCCATGGAGATTTCATTGCCTTCATTGGGATCTAGCCAAACCTTGCCTCTTCCGCACTTGAGTACGCTGGCGGCAAGCCTCTTCTGCAGCTTCAGCGACACCATCTCCTCTCTACTCTCCGTAAACCAAGAGAACTAGGGTTTGTGGGCGGAGGGATAGCGTTTTATATCATTTATCTTTCCTTTTAGGGTTTACATGTTGGGCTGGACCGGGCTTCCGAAATCCAAAATACAGGCCAACAGAACAATAAGCCCAGAACCCTATTATAGCTGCTTAATGGGCCATCTAGGATTCGGGACGCCACGTTACGGCTTATTCATCGTGCTAACAAGTCATCCACTATCTTTGCACGTACCAAAATCAGGTGAGATCCTGTGTGATTCTAATAAATCATTAACAATTATAAAATTGCATGTAACATTTCTATAAATAGGCTTCGAAGGTAGACCCAGATAACATACCAAAAAACATTTTTACTCATTTCAAAATATCCCTCCAAAACCACAAAAAGATGGAAGCAATTACTTCAAAATTTTCTTCCATTGTGCTTTTGTTATCACTGATTGGAATGCTTGCTTATGCTTCTGCCGATAGCGGTTACGGAAAACCGCAGCTCGAGGGATATACGCTGCCAAAACCCGCTACACCAAAAGAGGAACTCCCGGTCTACCAAAAGAGCGTTCCTAAGATACCAACAAAACCAGTGATGCCCAAAGAGGAACATGGAGCTTACCAAAAGACCATTCCTAAGATACCAACAAAACCCGTGATGCCGAAAGAGGAACATGGTGCCTACCAAAACACCGTTCCTAAGATACCAACAAAACCCGTGATGCCGGAAAAGAGCATTCCTAAGCCACTAACAAAGCCCGTGATACCAAAACATGAAAAGGAAGGTTATGGAAGCTATTCTAAATTACCAACAAAACCCGAGATACCAAAAAAGGAACATGAAGCCTATGGCGTAAACTATCCTAAGATACCGACAGCCCAAAATCCGTCGCTACCCAAGGTGTCCGAGCACCCTAAGAACATTGCTGTTCAAGGCATCATTTACTGTAACTATGGTTCCAAACTCGTCCCCCTTCAAGGTATGTTTTACTTGATACTAGATTATATAAAATCAAGTTGAATCATCATTATACTTGTTAATAATAACATACGGAAATCACTAACTTATTCGAACTATTACACTAAGAGCACACAGAGAAAGTCTGTGATGGGCCTCCGTGGTGCTCCATCACGCTAGACATCATACTTTGTCTCTTTCGTGTACCCTAAGATCAACCAAAGAAATCATCTATGAATCAACGTGGTTTCTCTTTATATCAATTTTGTAATAAACTTGTTTGATGACAGGAGCGACAGCTAGAGTGACTTGTTTGACAGTGCGCAAAGATGGATACGAGTCAGCACCATTTTCATTCTCGAGTTGTCCAGCTGACAAAAAGGGCTACTTCTTGGCTAAAATACCATCATCAAAGCTCCCAAAAGACGATCAATGGGGAATCACAGAGTGCAAGGCTTTCCTCGAAAACTCACCATGGACAAGCTGCAAGGTTCCCGAAGATACCAACGGAGGAATTAAAGGTGCCCGTCTTATATTTTCTCGTCATCTCAACCGTGATGGGTTCTGTTTGTCATCGGTAGGCCCTTTTATGTACAATCCAGGACATCAGTCTTCGCCTAAGGAAGGTTACTAGCCCGATCAATCACATCATCCAAAGACGTTTAATTTCTTTCTAATTTTACCGGTGTTTGTTATTGATTTCTTCATTTTGTTGTTATGTTTTATGATGAGTTGATATTTATGTCATCGGCTCTTAATTCCATTTTTATTTGTTTAGTTGTTTAATATTTTGGGCTCGAAATCATATCAATATTTAAAGCTTATTCTTATAACTTATCGAAAAATTACATTATTCTTTGCTGTTTTAATCTCTTAATTTTATAAAAAAAATTAAAGTTTTACATCTCATATCAAACTAAATGGAGTGAATTAGATGTTTAAATAAAATCTCAATAACCAAGGTCGGATCTAATAAACCGAAGCCCGAACCGGAAAAGGAAGTAGGGAATTGTTCTTGGAAATTAGTTTATGTTGGGTTGTTCGTTGAAATGTAAAACTTCATCCTTACGTCTCCCAACTTCTTCATACATAATTCACAGTAAATTAAGGAGAATTTTATTACGTATTGTAGAATAAACAGGTTTTACATCGCTCGGGATCGATTATGGTTACAAAAGTTAATAGAAAACTATATAGGTTAGGGCCCACAAGCCCATGACGTCACAACCTAAGCCGAACACGTCAAAGCTTTATGTTACATTGTTAACAACAACTATCTTCAACATCCACCCACCTTTAAGCGGCAGCAGTCAACAACAGATAGTTTAGAAGCTTTCAAATTTTTCTTTAGACCATTTTCTTAAATATTTTTGTATATATTTCTTAATAAGCACAAGTCTTTTATCCAACTATTACTAAACCAAACGCTATATATGTATGTTTTAATTTAATAAGAAAACTACACATGTAGACCATTTTTCTTTTACAAGGAGCCACAAATAAATAATTTATATTTTTGTCCTGACTTAAAAAAACATTTTTCTCAACTTTCTTGCTTTTTGGATTTTGGTAGCACTTCCACAGCCACAAACATACAGTATTACAGTCATACATACAAATGTACAAAATCCCACAAACACATCCAATAACCAAAAGACACACTCATATGGTATCAAGAATCACACAAAAATTGGTCACAACCACAAACATATACATCCAATCAAATACATTAAATAAACACCTCCCAAGAACCAAAACACACACACACACTGCTTTCAAGAATTTTTTATTAAAAAAAAACACGATTTCGAGATGGAGGATAAGAAGAATGGCAAATCCATGCCGGTGGCAATAAATATTGGCGCCGGCTCCGGAATCGGAGGTATAGTACTGTTAGGTGGATCTTTAGTGACTGCGACCGTCGTATCAGCTTTAAGACGACGTCGTTCATCATCGGAAAATATTAGCAAGAGCCCTTCATTGTCACCCGAGACGCAGATTGTGGATGCTTCAAACCAACTTGAATCTTTGCCTTTAAATTTACAGAAACCAAGGTTTGTGTGAAAACAATTCATTTCTTCATTTCTTAAACTATTGTTCCAACATTTTAACAATTCGTTTTGAATCAAAAGCAGTGATGAGGAAACAAACATGGAAGAAATCCAGATTAAAAACATTCAAGATTTGACTTTGGTAATGCTTAATTGCTTATGCTATGGTTTATGCCTTCCTTTTGGACTCTAGATTCATGTCTTATTCTTGATTGCTGATTTTGATTAATCGCAGGATGAAAAGGATAAGTCTGGAAATGATATTGCTGAACAAGAAAAGACATCAATTTGTGAAGAACAAGTGGTTATGGCAGCTAATATCGAATCTGCTCCTCCATCCAGTGATGATGATTCTGAAATCATAGACAGAGATGACGATGGTGAAGAGCAGAAAAACCCGATGCTGATTGATGACAAAGACGATAAACATGTTGACACAAAGTTATCAGTTTCAAATGAATCTGTGACATCAATTGAAGAGCATGAAGCAACTGATATGAGTGTTCGAGTGGAACAGAGCATGGATACAGACATCACTCCAGAAACAGAACAAAGTCAGGTACCAATCCAAGATGATAAAACACCAATTGAAGATGCTAAAACACCAATTGACGATGATAGAATAGCAATCGAAAAAGAAGACACCCCTCAATTGCAGTTTCCTGAAAAAGAATCAATTCAGGGAGAAATCAAGGATTCTGTTGATGATGAAGATGAGAAAACTGTAAAAGAAGACAACCAACCAACCCAACTGATGAACAAAGAAGAACACAAAGATACAAAAGAGATAATCCCAGATATTAAATCGATTGAAGAAGACAGTAAGAAAGATGGAACATCAAAGACAGAGCTCACGAGTTCAGATGAATCAGAAGACTCCTCTGACGAGGAACCAACACAAGAAGGAAAGACGAGTAAGCAGAAGAAGAGCCAAGAAGACATGGAGGGAAATCAGACAAGTGTACGACGCAAAAAGCGAAGATCATCAATAACCGGAAGACTGAAGGACACATGGAGGAAAATCAAAGTATTTTAATGGAATTATAAATGTTTAGATAAATTTAATGGTATATTGGTTGTATAGATGGTTAGAGGGTAGGTTTTTCATGTATTGTATAATTGCATGTCTATAAATACGATATCGATATGTAAGATGAATTATAAGGATTCGAGCGGCTAGTCTTTAATTTGAATTGGAATTTTGTATGTAAAATAAAAATTGTTGCTGCATTTGTTTTTTGATTGAAAAACTTTTGAAAGAGTGATCTATTCTTTTACGTTTGTTTTCGAATTTTTTTTAAAATAGAAAAGAAAAGGATTTGAAAAGAAACTTTTCAAAGAACGTTTGTTCTCGAGTTTCATTTACGCAGTGTTCCCGGGTTAAAATTAGGAGAGAAAAGAAAGATTTAAGAAAAAAATGAATTTTAATTTTGTTCCCAAGTTTTTTAGGAGAGAAAAGAAAGGATTTTGGAAGGAAAAGTATATTTTATTTTCTTTCCTGGTTTTCCTCTCAAAGTTGGGAAGATTTCGAAAGAAAACTAAAAAACACTTCATAACAAAAACATTTTACTTTCTTTCCTTTTCTTTTCTTCCGTTAATTTTCTATCCTTTCATTTTATTTCCACATATAACTCACGAACACAGTGTTTTAGGAAAAGGAAATGAATGAGGTTTGGAGGGAAAATTTAGGCTTATTTTGACCAAAATCTATCCTTTCAAAAATTGAAACGTATTCTCGAGTTTCATACAGGTTAGTGTATGTTTGTTGTCTAGTACTTATGTGTTTGTTATAAGTTTGATTAATGGTTGTTATAATAGTTAGGATTGGTTATTTCAACCGTGACTCATGAAGAGTCGTGATGGTTGTCTATCTATATGTGTAACGTATGGTATCATGTATGTTGCTACAAGAGACTTGCGGCCAACTTGGGGAAGTGAGTAGCTCATCCAAGATATGGGTACTTGAATGATTTATGTATAACAGACACACCGTTAGAAAATGGTTAGTCTGAGGTCAATGCATTAAACTCGGCACAACATCAATATAGAATGATGATGAAAATTCGTTTTCTCATTAGAAGACTTGAGAAGTTGTGAAAGACCATTTGAAATGGTTTGTTATGCATCCAAATCCAATGGTATCCGAAATGTATCCTCAAAAAGGATGGAAGACGACGGAGTCAAACACCTACACAACAACATCGGATACTTGTTGCCCATTTGACCTTAAGGATGATGATGTTGACAATGATTTAGAGGTGGAAGAATTGGAATGTTTGGTTGAGATCAAAAGGAAGAAGACGATTATTGTCTTCACCTTCATTTAAGGAAGAACAAAGTAGCATTTTGCTCTTAAACTTCAAAGAATATAACAACATCAACACATCGATATCGAGGACAAAAAAAACATCAAGCCAAGAAGTTGGAGCTAAGACGGAAAAGATATATCTACAACTCAATTACATCACGGTCTTCAAACGCTACTCACACAGCATGAGCATTTTACGGGAGTCAAGCTTCAAGTAGTGATCGTGAATATAGCGTGATAGTATTTTTCTTGATTAATGGAGTGAAGTGAGATGTGAGAAAAATACGATGTAACGCTCATGTGAAATGCATTGATTTGTTTTACATTATTATATTTAAGTACAATGCATATTGAAAAGTTTGGTATTATTTTTTGTTCATATTTTCTCAAAATTATGTTCATGTTTCATTTCCATTGCGTATTTGAATGTTGATTTACAACGAAAATCCTAACAAAAATGATTATTAAATATGGATAAAGGATTTATGCAGCTAGCAGCATCTAAGTTATGTGTTGTTGTACTCACAACCCACTTAAGTCACTAAAGAGTCAAATGACATAAATGTTCTTCATTTAATAGGTTGTGAGTACATCAGCACCTAAGTTAGGTGCTACTAGCTACATGGATCCTTTACTCATTAAATATACATCAGATTATTGAGATACGTACTTACTAAATATGATAAACTAAGGGGCTGTTTGTTAAAACAGAATAATTAAGCACTGAATGATTCTAAGGTCTGAATAATTCAAAGGCTCTATATAAAACGACCTCTACTGTTTGATAAGGGTTTTGAATAAACGATCTGAATGATGCAAATTATCATTTGAACCTTAATAGTGATTTATTATATTATAAAATATGACTGTTTAACAAGGTAATGTGTGAAGAAGAGATATTAAAGTAAAATATTTGGTGCTTAATGATTCAGAATGTATTTTAAGATGGAATGATTAAGCAATATTCTTCTGTTTCGTTCAGCAAACTCTTCATTCAGAGGTGACAATCAAATGCATTGAATGCTGAATACGCTTAATGCTGAATGATTCAACATTCAGTGCTAACAACCCTTAATTATCTAAGATATTGAAATTATTTATATATATAAATGCAATGAAGCCTGCTTTTCATTAAAATATAATTAAAATTACTAAGAGCCAAAAATATCTAAATTTCGCACGTTTCAAACTCTTTTTATTTTAAATTAATTATATACATATTTATTCACCTTGAAAGTAGCAAATTACTCTCTCTCTGAAACACCAAGACTTGTTCAAAATTTTCAGTATCGAACATAGGGGGTGGTGTGTTGCCTCAGTACCAATTGCCACCTCTGTAAAGACCCAATTTTTTTTATATAAGAAGGTAAATACTAAATTGTTATAACAAAAGTCAAGATTATACTTAGTTTTCACACCATTGCAAAATATTTGTAATTATGTATTTGTAATCATACATCAAGAAAAGATCTACAAAAGTTTCATAAAGTTCAGAGCCATCATCAACTTCAAGAAACTAGAGTCTTGCCTTTAACTATCCCAGATTCACCTGAAAAGGGGAACATAATAACTTATAAGCTTTCGCTTAATGAGCATACCTAACTATAAAATATTGCATCATGCTAATAGGAAGATCACATAAACAAGCAACTCAGGAGGTCCAATTAATAACAAGTACTAGCCTCAGTATCTCTGATACTCGCAAAGAGCACAAATAAATCTAATGTTCACGAAGAGCACAACAACTCTGATGCCCGCAAGGAGCACAAACAACTTTGATACTCATGAAGAACACAAATAACTCTGATGCTCACGAAGAGCACAAATAACTTTGGTGCTCACAAAGAGCACAAATAAATATACTAACACATTAACTAATAACATCTTCACAAATAACAAAATTATAGTAAAAAAAAGTTCAGCATACTCACATCAGTATGGAGTATGCTTCAAACAACAGCTCAAATATCGATTATATAGTCACCGTATACGTCAACAAATAATGCCTACAAGTAATATGTAGTAAATATATAATTTGTAGATATTTGTAAACTAGGCACACCCTAGGCATGGTTGTGTCTTTCCTCAAGCATGGTTGTGCTTTTCTAAGGCACACCCATGCCTTTCCCTCAGGCATGCCCATGCCTTTCCATCAGGCACGCCCATGTCTTTCTCAGGCATGCTCGTGCCTCAATCAAAAAGCACGGGGTGTACCTTATGAACTAGGGTTTGACACCAGACAATAGACAAGCCCATACCTTTATCAGGCATGTCTGTGCCCTTCCCAAATCAGCACCAGATCGACTAAAACAGCTAGTTTTCGACCAAAAACTCAACCAAACTTAAAACAAACATTTTCCAAAACTTCCAACATACATTTTAACCATTCAAAACACTTTAAACAACCTTCTTAACACCATTTGATCATCCATTGATCATTTGATTGGAAAGAACACATTTTGACCCATTTACAAATTTAAAACTTCTCATTGAAGATCATACATTCTTCAAATCGATTTGCATGCATCAAATTTATCAGAATCAGCTTGCATGCATCATGAACTCCTTACTTTCATCAACACTTCACTTAAAGAACACTAAACCCATTAAAAACCCCCAAATTACACATGCTAAGGATTAGATTATCATACCTTGAGACTTGATTTAGTTTAAACACCTAGAATCCTTGTTAATTTGATCAAAATATGAAATTTCCTCCTTGTTCTTGGCTGCTCACGAATGTCACAGCCCAACAAATGAAGTCTTTGACCAAAATGGTCAACTAGCTCACATATATATACCCATCTTTGGGCTATTGATAAGTCTAGCCCTTCTAGTCTTATATTTCATGATATAGCCACACTAGTTTTCATAATTGTAACTTATTATAAAGAAGAGTTAATTGTCAAATTCGTCCTTTAACTATCCTATTTCTTCCGATTTGGTCTTTTAACTTCAAAAGTGACCAAGATGGGCCTTAAACATCCACTTTTTGGTCTGAATGGTTCTTTGGTTAGTTGACCGTTAATCAACTCCGTTTAAATAGGGTAAAATGACAATTATACCCTTTTGTTTCTATTTTATTTTTTATTTATACCTTTTATTCATTTAATAAATTATTTATCCTCTCTATCTATATCTCTCTCTCTCTCTCTCTCCATCCCATACATTCAAAGAAATCTGGTTTGAACCCCTTCGCCACCTCCGGTCAACCTTTCTTCGCCACCTCCGGCCAAACTTTCTTCGCCATCTCCGGCCAACCGCCACCAATTTGAAGCCTTCACATTCATCATCTTCAAACATACACACACACACAGACACACTTTCAAAACAAAAAAACACACACATACAACTTTTTCAGATCTAAAGAACAAGAAAAAGAAGAAGAATTATGTGGGTGTTCGGTTTCAACCACCATGATTAGGGTTCCAACCACCACGATTAGGGTTTTCAAAGTG
>JAUEJL010077234.1:0-15753 GCA_032274825.1 Drosophyllum lusitanicum
CGGTATGAGAAGGCTAGGGAGAGAGATAAAGAGAGAGAGGGAGATGGGTGTGGTCCGGCGCAAGCAGTGGTGGTCTAAACTTATGGTGAGACGGTGGTAGAGGTGACGCAACGGTGGCGGTGGTGGCTTGAAACTCCGACAGGGATAATGGTAGCGTGAATGGAAGAGAGAGTTGAGAGAGTTTGACAGATCTGGTGAGAGAGAATGAGAGATGAGAGAGAAAATGGGGATGATAAAAAGGGACTAGTAAGTTGGTGGTTGGAAACAAGGATAAAAGACAACTTTTAAATAAGTATGCTTGGAAATAGTTTTAATAAGTTAAGCTTGTTTGGAAATAAAGATAAGAGGTGAAAAGACAATAATACCCTTTGACTAACGGTCAACTTTAACTGGAGTTAGCTTAAAGGATCAAAAGTGAAACAAAATGACAATTACAGTGACTATTTTCGTAATTTTTAAAGTTAAAGGACCAAAAGTGAAAATCAATGACAACCACTGGGACCATTTCTGTAATTAACTCTATATTTTATTTACATAGAAATTTATATATAATTTTTATGTGTTGATAAAACCCTAAACAATTACCCACACATACAATCAAGTTTTTCATTTGTGTGAATAATTTACCAACACATTCATATAATTGATAATTCAGAACAAGTGTGGGTAATAAAAATTCCGCCAATTAGTAATTTTAGAGGCATACTTTACTTCCTAAATAAAGTGTTAGTAAAATATATTACTCGCGCATAAAAAGTGTCTAACGTAATTAAAAAATGAAATTCTTAATTAATCACACATATATGAAATATGTGTGGGTAATTACCCACACCTTAAAATATGTGACAAATCTTGACTAATCTACCCAATCCCGCCCCCACCCTATCTCAACCTCACTTTATGTCCTACCCCACTCTACTCTACTCTATTCCATCTTATTCACCCTACCCCTACCTTATCTCACCCCTACCCTACTCCACTCTTTATTGACCCTACCCCACCTCGGCACCTCATCCTACCTACTCCACCCTACCCTACTCTATGGCACCTTACTCACCCTATCATACCTATTTCACCTTATCCTATTCTATGACACTTTTACCTACCCCTACCCCACCTCATCCTAACAACTCCACCCCTATCCAACTCTATTTTTATTCACCCCGCTCTTACCCCTACCTAATTATGCCATATGGTAGGGTGGGTTGGTGTTGTAGGTAGGGTAAATAATTAAGGTAGAGTAGACGTGGGGTATAGTATGTAGGTAAGGTAGGGCAAAGGTAGATTGTGGGTAGTAGGGTAAAGTATGGTAGGGTAGGCTAGGGATAAATGGTGGGTAAGTTGGAGTAGTTGGTAGGGTGAGGTACGTAGGGTAGGATAGATAGTGGGTAAGTTGGCTGAGGTAGGGGTAGAGATATGGGTAAGAAGTGGTAATGTAGGTGTGTGTGGGGTAAGGTGGAGTAGGGTGGGGGTGGTATGGTAAGTAAGGGGTAAGATGAGTAAGGTGGAGTAAGGTGGCTTGGGTAGGGTGGGGTAGTGTATGTGGTGGGCGTGGGGGTGGGGTATGTAGGGTGGGGGTAGGGTAAGGTGAGTAAAGCAGAGTAAGGTGAAATGATGGTAGGGTGAGGGTAAGGTAGGGTGATAGAGTGGGTGTTGGGGTAGGGTGGCGGAAGAGGTGTAGTGGTGGGCAATTGATATTATAATTTATTATGATTTATACATATTGAATTAATTAATTTTTGGTTAGATTTCAATTTCAGACTTTATTAACCAAACAAGATATAGTTTCTTACGGATTCCAATTCTAATGAATTTCAAATTCCTATAAATTCCAATTCCTTGGTCAAATTTCAATTCTTTCATATTTATTTCGCGAACCAAACAGACCCTAAAATATCGTATTAATGAAAACGTACAAAACAAGTATTAGACTTACATCATGAAGAATTAAGTAATATGATAAACTATTTGAGAAAGTATAATAACTGACATTAAGATATTATTGTTAAGGAGACAACCAAATAAAAGAATACTTATTCATACTTTCATAGGACAAAAGTAAGAAATTTTATATTGAGCGATTAACCGATAATTAAGTTAATCAAATAGCTAGTTAATGTTTAATTAATGATTAACGTGTTTAGTTTTTATTAGTTATGGTCATTGTCTAAAAGATCATTTCTCGATGGTTTTTATTAGAAATAATTATGGGATTAATTACTATTTAAACCTAACTCTAATAGCTAGATATTCATTCCTCTATCCTATCTTACTCATCATCTTTTGTGACGTCGGTTGAACACCGGCCGCAAAAGGGTTATTAGGATTTGCTTTTCAAAGCAAGAAATACAAAGGAATTGTTCCTTTGTTGCGGTTAATTGCAAGCCACGGTCTAGAGGTGAAATCGTCGGATGTTTTTGTATATTAATTAACGAAATAATTTTTCACCACTGAGCCAGTAGTACTAGGGCCACTTTTGGTTCAGTTTAAATCCGGATATTCTTTTAACCCTTTTTGAACTCAAAATCTACACTTTTTCATGTTTTTAAAAGTTCAAACAGAAATTCTTAAAAAGCAAATTAATTTGTTTTTGAGTTGTTCTAGCTATTATAAAAAATTTCATCTTTTTTTTTTCCTTTCAATTTTTAGGTCAATTTTTTTCTTTATGGATCATTCATAGCTACTGCTTGGCTTTGTGTATAAAGTAGACTTGTGTTCATGAATGTAGTTACTTGCAAAATCCATAAAGCATAGGAGCCTTTGAAGTATAAAGTAATGCATACGCTCTCTATTTTAAAATAACTATCCATGTTTCTATTTTAGTTTTATTCTAAAAAATTGTACGTCTATTTTTTAAACAATTAATTTGTCTGCTATCTAATAATCTCAGTTACTTCTCTATTAATTATATTTTCATAAAACTATTTGTATTTTATAACATAAAAATGATATAATACTAGTAAAATTAAGTTATATTAGTTACATGTTAAATACATTTTTTTATCAAATAAATGCTTATTTTTGAAAGGGATTAATACTGAATTAAAAATATTGATGGCAAAAAAACCCGTACCTAAAACTTTTCAGATGGGTTTTGGGCCGCTTATATGATTACGAGACTTGAAATAAGATTCACTTAAAAATTTTGAGAATCTAAATAGGTTATGTTTATAGTCAATATATACACGTGTACTTACTTGAACCCATACACGGTCCCTTTTGATCGACCTCAAAACATTTATATTTTTATAATATATTATAATTATGTTATTAATATATGAAAACTTTTAAATCAAGTTTATTATTATAAGAATTATGATTTGATGGACTATAGATGATATTGGTCATGAGGTGTGTACGTGTGTGTGTTTTAAAGTTATATTTAATTTTATAAGAATTACGACTTTGACTATAGATGATGTTTATTTTTATAGTTGTAGAAAATTTTACTTAGAAATTATTAATGTAGGATAATAGAGAAAATGAGAAATATAATAATTTTTTCGTATAATGATTTGCATTACCTTATAATAAAATCAAATATTTTAATTTCTATATGGAATATTGTATTTACGTAAAATTTATTGGAAATTCTGAACTTATTGATGTTAGAAATGAAATTACAAACAAACAATAATGTGATTGATATCAAATCTTAGGAAACAGAAATCCTATATGATACTTTTAATCATTGGAGATTATTTGTACATGAAATTATTTTATCATACATCTTGCAAATACACCGTCTATTTTTCTTATTTATATGTTTAAGGATATTATGATAAAAAGTACAAATATGTTATGCATGACAAATAAGTATTCCTACAAATTATCTCCATTAGGATCGGATTAATAAAACTATTTGAATCAAGATATATTAAGTAAGCCGCGAAATCACACCTTAATATTAAACAAGAACACAAGAATTTTAATATCAAACACAACTTTGTATTAATCATTTTAATCGGATGAATACAATCAAATTGTTTTAAACAAAACCTCAATCTGCATTTTATAACAGACATACAAAACTTCTTTAATACAAGAATCACACCAGACCTTGAGACTTAAACTGTATGAATGCAGAATTACAAGATATTTGTGTTTCAAAATAATTAGATAGGGTTTTAATATGTGGTAAGGTCACGAAAACTAAAAAAAAGGATAAACATAAAAGAAAGAAAATAGCGGGAGTGTGCAAAGTGAGTCAATTGGGGGCGGTCTTGACTTTTAAAAAAAATAAATTCAATGAACATGGCCTGATTCTTATTTTGAAAATGGAAGCTTTACTTGCACCAACTTTGGACCATTCACACCATTTTCTTTTCTTTGCTCTTTCTGCACATACATTTAGGCAGTCAATTCCACAATTATTAATTATTTTACTTGGATTATTATTATTATTATTATTATTATTATTATTATTATAAAACATAAGAAAAATGTACGTTCGATCTTTTCTCATGTTTAACATTTTATTTTTTTTAATTTTTCTGAAAGTTTTTTCATTGGTTTATATATATATATATATATAGAGGGAGAGTTATGATTAAATGAGAACACCTTTAAAATGTACGACAGTGAGAACACTTTTGGGCATTTGATTCCATTGATCGGATGGTTTAAAAGTTGTCACATTTCTTTTGGACCTTTGATTTCATTGATCGGATGTTTAAAAATGCTAAATTACAAGTTTACCCAGGTTATCACTGTCGTGCATTTTAAAAGGGTTCTCCCTTGAACCTCACCTATATATATATATGGGTATGAAACTTTAGGATTGAAACAGTCAAAATAAAAGATTCACTGCACACAATAGCAAAATGTAACAAGTAATCAATTAAAATGTTATATATATTATAAAACATAAGAAATCATTCACTACATCACTACCACTTGGATGGTAGTCACCACATCCCCTCTTCCACCACACCTCTATGGTTTGGTACCACACCCACCACCCAAGTGGTTTGCCCACCATACCCTCTACCACCTCCCACTCCTTCCTCTCTAACCCACACATAAGACCCTATGATGTATTCTGAAAAAATAATAGACCGTAGAATACAAATAAAATCACCTTTTTTTAATTTTACAAAAACTTCGAACTCATATTCCTACAATTTGATTTTTTTTTTTCTCTTTATATTGCTATCATAGTTTAGTTGATGTATGATTTTCTTAACCAAAAACACACAACTAATTAATCTCAACCTATTTTCAGAACAAAACTTGAACCGTTAATATCATAGAAAGAGAAATACCTTAATTATTCTTGATACTACTGTACGAAAAATAATTGTTTAGAGAGTTATTATAATTAGGGTTAAATGCATCAGATTGTAACGAACTATCCGAAATTACGTTTAATTTAATATGATCTATGATTACAAGTTTACCGGTCACCCTATTTTTTTCTACTTTTTATTATTATTATTATTATTATTATTATTATTATTATTATTATTATTACTACTACTACTGCTGCTACTACTACTACTACACACATGAATTTTGATGTATCTGGGCAAACACTACGTACACCATCACCTGCTTCCCCTTCAAACACCACCACCTCCATCAACTCTTTCACCTTCAACCACCACCACCTCCATCAACTCTTTCACCTTCAACCACCACCACCGCTACCACCTTCAACCACCACCGCTGCCACCACCTCCGGCGAGAACAAGATCAGAAACAAAAGAACATATAAAAAATAAGATGAAAACCCTAAAACCCAAATCTGTGTGTATTGGATGAATCCATGAACACATAAAAAATCAAGATGAAAATAATAGAATCAATCACACAAATCAACACCCAAATGTTCTTCAAATGATAAGGAACAGATGAAAAATACAAATCAAACCGAAACTCAGATCTGAAATTTTGGAACACAAATAGAAATCAAAATCACTAATCGAAACCTTTGAAACTCGGATCTTGAACGAAACTCATATCTGAAAATTTGGAACAAAGCGAAATCAAGATACATAAATCGAACTCAAATGTATTTAATAGAACTCAAACCTTTGAAACTCAGATCTTGAACCCAAATCTGAAACTCAGATCTTGAAACCTTTGAAAATCTAGAATTCATATCTTAAAAACTTTTGAAACTCATATCTTGAAACATACGAACCCAAAAACATTCTAAGCAGGCAGTGGTTATGAGGGAATCTGTGACCGGTAGTGGCAATGGTTATGGTGGAAGTTGTGGTTGAATACGAAGAAGGCGGTGGCAGTGATGTTGGTTGAAGATGAAGCAGACCGTGGTGTTGGTTGAAAATGAAGCAGGCGGCGGCGGCCGTGGCGGCTCATACAAAGAATAATGTTGGTGGTTGAAGAGAGCATCAAACAAAAGATAATTTGAGGGGCATAGATATTGAGAAACCTAGAAATGGGTTTTAATGTAAGTGGTTTTGATTTTAGGGTTTTATTTATGGTTGAATCTAAGAAGTAGGGTTAAATGTTGTTGTTTGAAGATGATAAATTCATTGTTGTTCTTGGAAGATGATGATGAAGCTAAGTTCATTCGGAGAAAGAAGATGAATAATAATAATAATAATAACAATAATAATAATAATTTTAAAAAGAAAACATTTTATTAATTAAACATTTTATTAATTGTATATTCTTCAGTTATGTGTTTTAAAAATCAAGGTGACCTGCAAATCTGATATTGCAGGTCACATTACATTAATTGAAAATTTCGGAGAGTTTAATATTTTTTGCGAACAAAGTATAGTTCGTACAGAATATTAAAATGGGGATACTTCATTACATTTCAGTACACTTAACCCTTATAATTACCTAGTTTTTAAAACTTAAATTTAGTGTCCAATTTTGTATACCTAAACTACAATAGAATTGAATATTACAACGGATTAAGAAATGAAAATGGTTAAACAGACAACTCAAATTTATTAAAAAGACATTCTTATCATAAATATTGTTATTTTATTTTTGTTTGAAGACATATTTAACAACTTTCTAATAATATTGTATTATTTTAAAAATATGATTTGTTTTTATTATTTTAAAAAACATTCAATACTTTCATATTATTTTAAAATATATTAAGAAAAAACAGATTAAAAAACTAATTTTTAAATAAAAAACAGAATTTCTAAAAGGGTTTATAATAATTAACAGTTTAGAATATTTGTTTGTAAGAAAAAAACTAAACAAAGTTTAAACTTTACATCATGAATTCAACCTGTATGAAAAGATTTATGTATAATTCATATTATTAGTAGAACGTATATGTTATGTTGAGATTGATATAAATAAAAACAGTATATTTTGCATAATGATCATACAAGATTATGTATGAGTATGAGTTTTTTTAAAAATGTATGCTCTTATTAGTAAAGATATATAAAGATACCTCTTTATGATAACTTTATATTATTATTAATATTGATATAATTATTATTATATGCAATTTTAATTATTGATATAAATATTTTAAATTCTCAATTTCTATCATATATACGATTTGATCGAATGGATGGGTACCTCAAATTTTCATGTTGGGTTGTTTACCTTAATTAAACTAATTTAGTTAACTTATATTAATAATTACCTTACTAATATTTATAAAAAAATACATGAAGATAACTATTTTTAATTTAAGATGTCTAAAAGTGTCTATTTATTAGCAATAGAAAAAAATACGTAATAAAAATCAATAGCTTTATAACATTGATATTTCCTCCCAAATCAATATTCAAGTAAAGTGATAGACTTAATAAGTCAATATCATTACCGAAAATACAACCATATATTACTCCCTTAATTCTAAAACTTATTATTCATTTACTCACAAACACAAAAAAACACATAACTGAAGAATATACAATTAATGCAATGTTTAATTAATAAAATGTTATTTTTAATCTTACATTTAATATATATTATTAGATGTTTTCTTTTACATATTTTCCATATTTTGAGTTTTTTTTTCATTCACATTGATTTTTTTTTCTTTTTTTCCTTCGACGACGACTATTATTATTATTATTATATTCTGCAAGATTTTTTTAATATAACAAATATGAAAGAAAAAACAGAACTTAGTTATGTTTAAAATCTTGATCACTATGCGTACATATACATTGCTCGCCTCTAGATACTATTATTTATTTTAAAATTTACTAAATCTTTTTACTTTATTCTTCTATTGTTAAATTGCAATATACAGAATATATTAATTATCTTTTCGTATCTACTCTAATTTTAGTTTCGATACTTGCATTGATCTAGAGAGTAAGGTGTCGTTTGTTTTTCTGAAAAAGATCTCAACATATCTTAATTTGATTCAATAAAAGATTTTTAGATGTGAAACCTATTTGTTTTTTTTCTTTCCGTTAAGATCACCACTTAATGATTCAGAGATTGTGATACCTCTTATAACCTTTTAAAGAATTCCATGCTTCATTATCCTATAACAACCGGACTTCTTCACCGATTCACACCAACATATGCTCCTCTACGTACATGGCTTTTTTCTCCAATATTGTGTACGCCGCTATTCGCCACATTCCTCACAGTTGTTGTCAGCTACTATAGGCCGTCACATATCTCTCTTCCATATATTTTTGTTTCAATTCACTGTATTATTATAGTTTGGTAGTGTAATTAAAGTATTTCATTTTATAATTTGAAAAGTAACAGTTGAGTAAAATATATCATAAAAAAGATAATTACAAATATTTAGATGTTTTAAAAAACAAACAATAAAATAAGAATAAACAAATGCAACCTAAGAGTATTAAGGAACAAGTAGAAAGATTTAATTAGAGAATATATAACCTCTCTTGTTTTTTATAGAAAAATTCTCCATCAAAATATATAACCAAGCAAAACGGTTACTGTTGTCAAAATACGACATCGTCATAGAATGTTTTACGTAGATGCATATATACCTAAACGATTATTTCAATCATCAGACTACACTTAATAAACGAATTATTGACTTCTCAATTTTTAAATAAAATTTAAATATTATGTTGAATGCAAACTAATAATATTTATATTTCTTTAGCATTTCTCGTTTGAATATTATGACAAGTAAATGACAAATTAACACAGTTTGTCGTTATACATGTGCGTGTGGGTTAAAAGCATAGAATTTGGTATGCAATTACGTCATCGCCACATGTTTATGCTATTGCCAATTGATTATATGAACAGTGTTCAGCCACGTACGTCATATGTTATATTATTATTAAATTAAATTAATATTATATATGAGATTTAATATTAAAAAATATATATGAGAGAAAACTGAAAACCAACTACCGCCAACACTATATGTATTTCACGATCGATCAAGTGATTGATTCCGACTATGTTATTTTATTCGTGTGTAAAAGACCAAACTATCATCGTCACGTAAAAACGATCTGTGCTTCACTAGGAATGTCTTTATTAGGATATGGCATATTCTTTAGAGCATGTAATCTTCCTCAAGGAAGTTTAGGATAAGCGAAATGGAAGATGTGGTGGGGCACGGTGATCACCACCTACGTCGTCTTTGGTGTTATTTTCACGACATTACGGCGTGCTTTTAAGCGTTGGGTGGCAAGTACAACTCGGGTTATGATGGTCTATTTTCTTAATACACAAATACATGTTTCTTTCTCTCACACACACGTAACATCCTAAGTTTCAGACTCTATTTAATGAAAAATCATCCACTATTAGCGATGGCACAAGGACAAAGTAAAATCAAAAGAATATATATACATATAGAGAATGGTTTAAATGAGTATGGCAAAATACATTTTTCTTGATCTTTAGTGGCAAGAAGCCTGCAGCAGAAACACTGAAAAGATTAGTAAAAAAGTTCTTTAGATATGCTTGCAGAGGTCATGTTGTGGGGCTAATTAAGTGGTTTTAGAGGTTAATTATGACCTTGGAGACACATCATAAAGTCAATAAGATTTCATGACGATATGCTTGAAGAAACATTTTGAAATTTTACAGAATATGGTAAGTATATTTAATATGGTCATTGGGTCACCATCAATCTCATCTATACGTAGTTACGTACTATATTATAAAATATTTGGGACTTTGACTTAAACTTTTAAATTTTAAGTGTTTTAAAATTATTAAATTACTTCTTTTTAAACTAAATTAAGTAACTATTAGATATAATTAATAAGATTTTTATATTCTATTTTAATAAACTTTACATATTTAAGGAAAACAAAGTCAATACAATTTTTTTGAAAGTCAAAACAAATACAAATTAACTTAATTACAAAAAAATATTTTCATATTTTTTTTCAATTATGGAGAACAAAAAAGTAAAGAAAATGGAAAAAAAGATAAAGAAAATAGACATGTCATCAAACGAAAATTATCCGTCGTCACCATATTACATGAATACTATACTCCCTAGGTCTTGAAAACAGACATGTTAACGAGTAAAAATTATTCGTTACCACCACATTACGTGGGTATAATGCTAATATATATAAAAAGAAGAATCATAACCACGCTCTTTAATATTGTAGATAAAGTAAAAAACAATATAATTTTAATTTTTAAAAATGACCCAATAATATTAATAAAAATGGTATGAATAGTGATCTACTAAGTATATATTAGGGGCTGTCGTGATTATTATCAATGTAAAAAATATTATTTATAGTCTGTCAATGTGTAACTCTGCATATAGTTTAATAATATTTGATGAATAAATAAATAAATACTTAAAAATTTGTAAAATATATTTTAAAATATAAATCAAACTCAATACTCATAAATCAGAGAGATTCTTTATCTTCCTACAAATGTTCTTACTTATCTTCTATTCACTAGATCAAGATAGCTATCAAAATCAATGATGTAAGCAAAAAGAATTAGTGTATTTCACATGTTATCTTCTAGTAAGTAAGAGTATTTTGAATTTTCCCATAAATACTGTAAATGAGTTCTAAAAGACAATTTTTTTAAACAGTTAAACACACACACTCTAAACTAAATCGAGTTTTACATCAATTTGTCAATTACATAACTTGAAACTATAACCTTGTGGGATACTAATAATACCAAATAACACTAGGCTAAGCCTTTTGGTGAAAAAATTTAGATAACACGAATACATATGATATTATTGAATATATTATGATAATTATAATGTTCTCACTTATTCTCGTTTGATAGGATCATTGTTATATAAAATTATCAACAGACAAATTGATCTGGTTACGGGAATTTACGAGTTTTTTCTTTTATTAATGTCAGGGAATATTTTAAATTATATAATCTATTAACCTAAAATATTCTTAAATGACACCTTAAACTATTATGCAAAATATATTTTAAATAATCCAAGGGAATCAAGATTCTCCATCCGTTTGTTAAGATGTCAGTGGAGTCTTGATTTTCTTACCCAGAGGTGATATATCTTTTAATATTTTCTTTTACTTATCTTTTAACTTAGGTTATGACTTATGAGCATATAACTAGTTGGTATGGAGAGTGATACTTATCTACACTATTACTACCTTCCTATCACTCTTAATGATAGGTTTTAGCTATTTTCTAATCATGTTATCTCTCCTATTTTCTTTCTCTTCTTCTCTATATCTCTCTTCTCTCTTTATATTTATTATTTTTATAAAAAAATAGAGAATGGTTGAGGGGGATGGATGTGGAAGTTAGTGGGATGGAAGAAAAAAATGATGTGACACTGATGTAGCAAGGGGAACAATGGAGATGAATGCTTGTGGTCTTATAAAATCAACACACAAGTGTCAAAATCAATGTAGAAGGTGAAGAAAGAGAATTAGTCGGTTTCACATGTGATCATAAGATAAGTAAGAGGATAAGTAGAAAGATATATCATTTTTCTTTCTTGATATGTTGATTGGAGGGGCATCTTGTTCATATCTTTGATGTGTTGAAAGATTACTTTCTACATTGTATAATGTATGTATATATGTGTAAGTGTGTATATAGCTCAGAATTAATTTTGAAGAACAGAACAACTCAATTATGAATTACCTCGGACCAGTTTGACTATGAGAAACAATAAGTGCATACACATTAATCATCGTATCCAACCCTTTTTATCTTTCATATCATGTTTGTATCGTATTATTTCGACCCTTTAAAATATTTTTGAAATTTTTCTTAACTTCTTATTTGTAGTAATTTAAAGTTGGTATAAATATTACATTTTAAAAGTTGTTCATCTAAAATGATATATATAAAAGTAATTAGAATACGGTTATTAAGGGAAAAAACTATAGATCAACAAATAATTTCAATTTAGATTAAAAAAAGGCTAAAAAGCTACAATCCAATAATTCAGTTAACCGTTTTCAATTAGAGAGATGATTATTTCATGGAAGAATTCGATTCTGTTTCATAAGGTATAATACTTTTGAAGCTAATGTATAAATTTGTGAAACATTTATTTTTCATGAATAAATCAATTTTTTACATGGAAGAATCATCACTCTTTTATTATTTTCTACACATCCTTAAACACTTGAACTCTAGCTACCATTATTATTTTCTTTTTGTAAGTAATTTGTATACAACAATATCTTGCTATAAATAACAAAAAAGGCTTTAGTTAAACAATCATATCTTTGAAGATGTAAATAAAAATAATTGATAACGAATTGATAAGGATATAAATATCATAATTGTAGTGTATAGTAAAAAAATATTTTTTTAAATGACAAACACATACACTCATTAAACTTATCCCTAAATCACACCCACAAGTGTATAGTAAAATAAGTATATTTTTTTAAATGACAACCATTATTATATGCAAATCGTCACCTTTAAGAGTAAAATAAGTATATTAACTACTAAGTGAAGCTTCTTACGATTATCGATATCAAGATGTAATTAAGATGCTATACTATTTTTAAAATTACAATTGTAATTTTTATTATAAACATGGGTGTGTGTAACCTCTTCATAAGACTAGAGATTGTGAAAAATGTTAATGATAGTCTACTAATATACCCACCTCCGTTGATGACGAAAACAAGACACGAGTCAAAGTAACACCTATATATCCACCGTTACTGTCACCACTCTCACCGGATACGTCCAAACTACGTGACGAACGCAGTGACACCATCACCCTTCACCGGCGATGGGCCCGATCGCCTACGCGTCACCTTCTCATTAGCCCTTGTAACCTTTTACAGTTTGCATCCAAACTCACGGCTGCGGTCAATCCCTCAAGAACAACCTCGAGCCTTCTTATCCAAGCAAACAACACAACACATACACACACACGATACTAATAATTCTCTCTCCTGCTCGTTCCTCGAAGCCACGTTTTCAAGTTCCAGATACAATCTTCCACGTGCTCCCTCTCTTCCTTCCTTCCCCTGTTTTTTTTATATATATATCTCTACTTCATCTTCTTCTTCGCTCGAAATTTGCTGCTCAAGAACCCAAAATCAACAACCCAGATTTGAAGGTTAAACAGGAATTCAAGTGAATTCAGGTTTCATTTGTTTGTTTTGAAGGTGGGTTTAGCTTTAATCGGATTTGTGAATGACTTGTGACACTTTGGAGCTACCGCCGGGGTTCAGATTCCATCCGACGGACGAAGAATTGGTTATGCATTACTTATGTCGAAAATGCGCTTCTCAACCTATTTCTGTTCCGATTATTGCTGAAATTGATCTTTATAAATTCGATCCATGGCAGCTTCCTGGTAATTACAAATTTCTTCGATCAATTTTCCGTTTTCTCGATTCGATTTTGCCCTAATTGAAGAACAGAGCAATTTGGATCTGAGTGATTAATTGATTTTGTTAACAGATATGGCTTTGTATGGAGAAAAAGAGTGGTATTTCTTCTCGCCTAGGGACAGGAAGTATCCAAACGGATCACGCCCAAACAGAGCTGCCGGAACTGGTTATTGGAAGGCTACCGGGGCCGATAAGCCCATCGGAAAACCGAAACCTGTCGGAATTAAAAAGGCGTTGGTGTTCTACGCCGGAAAAGCTCCTAGAGGTGTGAAAACCAATTGGATAATGCACGAGTATCGCCTGGCTAACGTTGATCGATCCGCCGGCAAGCGAAATAACAATCTTAGGGTATGAAATTTAATCAGTAAACAACCCAATTTCCTAAATCCTTCATCAATATGAATGATTCTGAATTAACAACTGTTTTTTATTGTATTTTACAGTTAGACGATTGGGTATTATGTCGAATATACAACAAGAAAGGTACACTTGAGAAACATTACGTCGCCGATAATCAATCTTCTGAAATGGAAATCGAAACGAAACCCAAAATTACACAATACACTCCGACACCGCCACCGCCAGCACCACCGCGACATCCGCCGTCGTCAGTGCCGCATCACGTCATGAATGACGTATTTCATTTCGATACATCGGAATCTGTGCCAACTTTACACACGGATTCAAGCCCAGAACACGAAAGAGAGGTCCAAAGTGACCCGAAAAGAAATGATTTCCAATTTAATTACATAGACCCATTTCAAGATGACGCTTTTACCCCTCAATCACAATACTACAACGATTATCAACTATCACCATTACAAGACATGTTTATGTACACACCGAAGCCATTTCAGATGTGAGGACTCTTGCGAGAACTTGCGTATGGATGTCGACATGTACAATCGTTCAAGCGCAAAGTACATATCGCGGCATGTGGAAGATGGTGACCCATATGGGCCGGTTATGAAGAATGTATTTGTATATGAAGTTGAAATGGGGCAATGGGTCAGAAGTTGAAATGGGGCAAAACGGGTAGAGTTTTTTTGTGTGGGCAAAAGAGCAAGTTGTTGGAAGCACAAATTGGTTGGGTTGGGTTGGGGAGTGGATAGAGTAGTAGTAGTAGCATGGGAAAATTGCCATAGATGCAAGAATTCTTGATGTTGGCATGATTTTCCCAATGTAGAATACAATCACTTCCTTTTTAGATTTGTAATTTGATGAAAAAAAGGGAATGAATATAAAAATGTTGGTTTTTACATAATATTTGCAAAAGTCTTTAACATGTGATTATGTAGGTACCTTAAACCTTTTGTTGTTTGTGATGTTTATGATTGTGTAACATTTAAAAGAAGTATGTTTAATTAGAGGAAATGAATTGTGTGGTTAATTAAGAACTAATATATATGTTTTTATACTTGCAAATCAATTAAATGAGTTAAAAACTTAAATAACATGAATATCTTATATTTAATTTATAGTATATATAATTATTGAACATCTTATCATGCGCCTATTTCACTGTTCATACCAATTTATCTACTATTGTAACATCTAGATTTTTTTAACTATGGATTATTCCCGGTGTTTAAATGAACCTTCTATAATGATCGTTAATTTAAATACTTGTTTTAGCTAGTTAGTCCATGTGTACGCTTTGGTATGAATTTTTTTATATGTGGGGTTAGACATAAATTAATACAAGTAATCAGCATCCTAATATACAAAAGCTAATTTATGGCCCATGATTAGATGAGTCGAACATAAAAAGTAATTAACTAGAGCACCATTTTTTTAGACTCCATAAAAGTAAAAAGAAGTTAATATGTGAAATTGAGAGCTTAAGATTAATCAAGCCCTTTAATATATTTATAAACTATAGCATAGTACCCGCGTAATGAGGTGGCTAGAAATAATTTCTACTTGATAACATGTCCGTTTTTAATAACGTAAGACTATTATATCACGCATTATAATGACATCGAACAATTTTCGTTCGCAA